>PVIR01037834.1:0-14849 GCA_004026965.1 Petromus typicus
AGGGAAGTAGCAGGGTCAAATGGGACCTCTAATCCTAGCTTTGTGAGGAATCTCCACACTGATGGTTACACCACTCTATATAAATAAATAAATATATAGTAAATAAATGTGTCTTTGTTTTTCTTTTGGGCCTTGGATACTCCTGAAAATGTTTTGTCTCCAAACCAACCTCAACCTTGAGTCTTAATTTGTTTTAGCTGCTGAAGTACACTATTTTTTACATATTTTAATCAATAGCTAGACTTTTAACAACATTCTGCTCATCTCCTTCACCCATCTTGTCAGTTTCTTAACTTTTCACCCAAATACAGTTATTTGTATATGTTACTAAGTTTAGGCAAATGTTTCCACACAATAATAGATAACTTGTATGTTTTGTCAGGATTAAGGGCCTAGAACTCTTCCTATTCTTCCTATCTTCGCAAATCTTCGTCTTTTCATTTCTAAACCCATCTCAAAACTATTTCCTATTTCTGTTTCTCTGGATAATACTTGAGTTTCTCTTTCAGACAGACATCACTAGAACCCATTTATACTTGGATACATAATGGTACCTTGATCCTCCTCAGAGAATTTTCAGTTATTGCACTATGTCTTCTGTTCTTCTATACCATGCATATTTATTTTTGTGTTATTATTTACTTCTGTCCACACAAGGTATTTAGAGCAGGAACATTAGTTACTTTTAGCACTGAACTCAAGACAGACATATTCCTTACACATAATGTGCAGAGCAGTTCCTGAAGGAACAGCAGAGTCTCAGAGCTCAGTTACCAACTGTGAGAGCCACTGTGAAGCATCACACTAATAAGGAAAGAAAATATGATACTTCTGGGCTAGGGATTTAGCTCAGTGTTTCTGGCACCTGTCTTGCAAGTGCAAGGGCATGGGTTTGATCCCCCAGTAACCACATACAATACTGTGCATGGAGACTCACACCCAGCAGCAATCAGTACCACATACCATAATGACGGGAGTGGTGGCTCATGCCTGTAATCCCAGCACTTGGGAGGCAGAGGCAGGAGGATTGCTGTGATATGAGTTTGAGGCTGAGCTCAGGGTTAGCCTGAACTACAAAGTGAGAACCTTTCTCAAAAAAAAAAAAATACAATACTTCCAGGAAATGACTTGTTGGTAACTATTCTCTCTCTCTCTTTCTCTCTCTCTCTCTCTGTGTGTGTGTCTGTCTGTCTATCTCTCTATCTCCTCTCTCTCTCTCTGTCTCACCTTCTCTCTCAGTTTCTTTTTGTCTCTTTCAGTGCGTTTGTGATTGCACAATGTGACCAAAGTCTACATTTTGGAGTCCAAGTTTTTCTCCAGACTGGGAAAAAATAAAAAGCAAAATAGACTTTTGTTATAACTGTAAGACCAAATGAAGCCCATCAAGTCTACACCAAAGTTCAGACCATGGGAGGTGATTTCTAGGGGACAGTATGTTTTGAGTCCATAGGAATCCAGTGCAGGTGCACCGTACAAGCTCTGTGTAAATAACTTGTGTAACTACAGTTGATTCTAGCAATAAACTCCACTGTGTACCTCATTGTAAATCTTAACTGCCATGTTGGCTGGATAACTGAAGTCTGTGGGGAGTTTTCAGAGGAGAGGAGCTGCAAGAGAGGCTGCACAGATAAGGAATCAGGTGAACAGCTGAGGTCTGCTGCAAGAGTGCACAGTACAAGGAGAGATGGACTGTGGCTGAGCTGCTGAGCAGCCAAATAAAGCAAATCAGACACTTCAATTTGTCTCTCTTTCTTACTGCATAAATCTAGTAAACCTCCCCAGGCTGAACTGATAACCAGAAAACTGCTGTAGTCTCAAGGACATATGAATGCCTTACCCAGGGCAGGAACTTCAGGAAGAAACAAGTGAGCAGAGAGTTGTAAGAGGAGATACAAGCTACTCAGAAGTCTCATTTGAAAAGCTGCACAATTCTGAGATAGCTGGCACAGACACGTGGGAAGTGAAGACATCGAGCTGTGCTTGGGCTGGAATAAGCATCCAGTGATGAGACAGAAAGTGAAGCAGTGAGCTATGACCTCATGAGACTGTGAAGATGAAGAAGAGCAGCAGCAGGGCCCTGACAGGGTGGAGCCCTTTCCCAAGGCTTTGAGGCTGAGCTTGGAGCCCATCAAAGCTGCAGCAAGATGCAAATTTTATTCTGAGTCAGAGCAGGAGGCAGCCAAGGGCCCAGGCTTGTGCCACTATAATGGGGGCAGCCTGGCAGATTGGAGACCACACAATGACACACTGGCTTATGCTGCGGACTGCTCGCAGTGCAGGGCCAGGGAGCACTGAAGTCACGAATGGATGGAGTCAGCGATGACAGACAACACACGAACACAAGAGAGGTTGTGATGCTGCTGCAAAGTTTACTGAAGTGTGCTCTCTTTTTATACAGAAAAGTTTTGGGTCAGGTGAGGGTTGTGCTGCTAAAGATTAACAGGATAAGGTGCAAAGAAAACGGAAACAGAAAGGAGACACTATTGTGAGGCAAGCGGTTAGCACTTGAAGAAATACTTGTTTTTTCCTGAAAGATGCTATATGTATTTTTGTTTTTCTATAGTCCCTTTGTTCCCTAAATTGTTCTGTTTTTTCATACCTGGGTGTTGCTATGCCATTTTAGCGCTGTTTCTATTATGCATATTTAGGTGTCCTGTTTGTGAAACCAGTTTTTCTTGGTCACTAACTACCTATTGTGTCCGGGGGGGAATGGGGGGGGAACAGGGTTACTTATCACACACATAACCCTCTGGGGCGGTGGGAAGAGTGGTGCCCTTAAGGCACAGCATGAAACAAAGAAAGTTGGAAGGTCAGGTTGACAAGAAAACAAAGTTTGTGATCCGAGCACATAATCATATGGCAAACAGCAAACTTTGCTGTTTTCTTCTGCTGGGCCACTGCTCTTATCCCTGCGAGGCTTAACTCCAAACAGCACATACCTCAAGAGCCAGGGGGTCTACACCCCGGGACTGTGTCCCTTGTCACACCACTGTTTTTGGCGGGGGCGTGGCAGGCTTAGGGGAGCAGCCCAGGTGGTCTGGAGAGATACCAGGAAATAGCCAGAGACCATGAGTGGGTGACAAGCATGTGCAGAACTGATGCAGTATGTGGAGCTGAAGAAGTTACAGGCATTGCCAGGTGGTCGTGTGACACCATTTACCCAATGGGGGCTGGGAGGAGCTCAGCAAAGGCTGCCTGGGTAGCTGGGATTTGCATTTATCTAGAGCCAGTAAGCAACTCTAGATGTGAGAGCACATCAAAGGCACGGGCAGAAGAGACAGCTGTGATGTGGTCATGGGAGGTGCTGAAGGGCACAGAAAAGGAGCAAGGAGTTCAGGACATGAGGAGCAAGGTGCATAAAAAACTGAGCAACGAGACTAAAATGAGTGACCTACAACCAAGTGTGGGTCCACTTCCTCAAGGCAAGTGTAAACCAAAGGACATTGATTTTCTTGTGCTGACTCAATGATAAGCTCTAAACACTTTGAAGACAACTGTGTACTCCTCAGCAGTTTCTGGAAAACAGAAGCTCTCCAGTGGAAGCAGATGGTCTAGACTTAAGTTTACAACCTTCCAGGACTACACAGCATGTGTGCATGATGCCAGGCAGGCATCTCATTTTGACTATGGACTGGGCGGAGGTTTCTGATTATGGGAAAATGTAGAGTATCTGAAGCACAGTGGTGCACTTGGTAGTGCAACACAAATATATATGAAATGCTAGTATTGGTGGTAACCAGGACAACTGCAGCATAGTTTAGAGCAATTATGATACATTTCATTGTAAGCTGGCCAACATAGATGTCTATGCAGGATGGAACTCCAAAGGAAACAATGACTGTGGCTCTGGCTATGTTTTGTGCTTCCTAAAGCATATAATAGGCGCATTTCCCTGGTACCTGAACATATTTTGGAGGTTAATGTTTCCCAGGGTTTTAAATTGGAAAAAACAATTGGGAGAAAAGGCAAGAGCCATTCACCATGATGCCACAGGGTTATTTTTAACTTTTAAAACTATTCTTAGAGTAAACTAATGATCCTTAGAAAAGTTTTGCTTATGGACCAGGGATTTAGCTCAGTGGTTCTGGCGCCTCTCTTGCAAGCACAAGGACCCGGGTTCGATCCCCGGAAACAACATACCATACTGGGTGTGGAGACTCACACCCAGCAGCAACCAGTCATGCCTGCAATCCCAGCACTTGGGAGGCAGAGGCAGGAGGATTGTGATGTGAGTTTGAGGCTGAGCTCAGGGCCAGCCTGAACCACAAAGCGAGACCCTGTCTCAAAAAAAAAAAAAAAAAAAAACAGAGAAAAGTTTTACTTAAGAGGGAGGACATACCATGTACATACAGGTCAAAGTCCCTATGTTGTGTGTCATCATTAGGAATAACCAAAATGTACCAATAAATGTTTTGCTTTGAAAAAGTTTTTATTAAAATTTCATATTCTTGCTAGGGATTTAGTTCAGTGGCATGACCACCTGACTTATCAGCCCAAGGTCCTGAGTTCATCCCCTGTGCAGCAAAAAATAAAAAGGAACACCCCCCCAAAAAAAGGCCAACAATAGCCAGCAGTTTAAAGAAAGAAAACAAACAAAACAAAACAAAACAAAAACCCTTCAATTGATTTTTTCAAGACACAAAGGGTGGGGACACAAGCCTTTTGCACAGAACCATAGTGCCATCTAGCGGCCAAAGAACAGGACCTCTTGCATCCCACTGGAAAAATTCTCTTTTTGATCGGAGAGATAGCCCCGCACACACAGATGACCCTGGCATGGGCAAGTCAAAGGAAGGGAAAAACCCCAAAACCAGTCCAGTGGGTCTAGAGGGAGGCCTCACCCTGGTCAGAAGCCTCTCCCAGCCCTCCCTAGGCTCTATAGTAACAACAGCAGGAAGTCACTTCCTTGCCAGAAGATGCTGGGGATCCCAGACCCAGAGTTGTCTCTCTTGCTCCTCACTGCTGAGGAGGGGGTGGCGATGTGGTTTCTGGGGCTTCCTAGCCCATATGCCATTCCTTCCTTTCACACCAGTTTCTCTTATTTCTTTTATGTTTTTGAAATTGATTTTACTGTTCCATTTTATATCTACATTATGATCACATTCAGCATTGAGGGGTTTCTCCCAGTATATGACGCATATCAATTCTGATTTTCACATTCCCCTGCCCTCCCTACAGCTCTCCTCCCCCCTAAAAATAAGCTTTGTTTTCTTTCCTTTTTATGATCAAGTTTTAATCTTTCCCTTTTGATTACTTCCTACCAGCCTTTTACCCCGATGGTACTGCCATGTGCCTTACAACAGCAAGATCTAGAGTTCCAACACAGATCTGGTGAAAAAAAATGCCAACAGCAGTTTAATAGAAAAAACTTTTCAGTTGATTTTTTTTCAAGACACGAAGAGAGGCAGAGCAAGAACACAGGTCATTTGCATGGAGCCACAGGGTCATCTAGCAGCCAGAGAATGAGATGTCGCGCTTCCTGCCAGGAAAAACTCATCTTTTTCAAAATAGAGGTGGTCCTGCACGTGCAGATGACCCTAGAGTGGGCAAGTGGGAAGACCCTAGAGAAGGCAAAAAAAGCAGCCCAGTGGGTACGGAGGGGGGCTCTCACCCATCTTCTGAACGGCCTCTACTTGGCACCATAACTCTGTTCCTCTCAGCCTTCACCCTTCTCATCCTTCCTGGCCTCAGGGACTCCGCAGGATCCTCAGGAAATGGATTGATCTAGCTCATGCTAGAAAAACAGATTGTCAAAAAACCTGCTTCCTCTTTTCCCTTTCTCCTTTGTCCTCTTCTTCTTCCTCCTCCTATTCTGTTGCATCCTGTTCCCGAGGGCCACTCATCTGGCAGTGAACCACAGGCGGGAGTCATCACGTGGAGATGAAATGGTGGAGAAACCTTTATTGCCAGCACTCTCAGCACTTATATACAGCCCCACTTCCTGTTCTCAACCGCCCCAAACCAGCCTTATAGGGGGTGGTCTTTGTCTCTCTATTTTCCCTTAATCACTGTGGCCTGGAGGGACCCACTGTGTATATGCCAACTTGAACTTCCTTTATGGAGCTGGCATTGTTTAGCCCCAGGGGACCCCACACTGTTCTTTCTCTTCTTCCTCTTCCACCTCAGAGATCCATTTCTCAAAATGCTGTAATGCGTGACAGAACCAAGAAAGAGACATGCACTCGATGGGATAAAGGTCTTCCGGCAGGCTTCTTTCTCTGTGTGAAGGGGTGCTGCTCAGTGTCCGTCTCAGCTGCAGCTCCACCCTACCTTCCCCGGGCTGTGGCACTGAAGTAATGTGATGCTGGGTGTGTCTGCCAAAGTCTTCAGTCTATGAACGTGGGGAGAGCAGGATCCTGGAAGGTCGTCCTCAGGTCACCGAGGGTACTCACTGCTCCCTGAAAGGATGAATGGGCTTTTCCAGGCCTGACAATTCCTACTCTGAAAAAGGCTCTTTTTTCATTTGATTGTTTTTGGCTTTTGAAGGACAAAACGGAGTTACTTTCAGACAGGTTTGACGATACATTCAGCACTACTTTGTTTTAATCAGTAGAGAGGAGGGAATGGCCTTACCAGCATCTTTGCTAGAAGCTTATCATGTCTTCCTCACAGCCAGTTCCAGTTATACATAGAGAGGGGCAGTATAAAGGAAAAAGAAATTGCACTGTCTTGACACAAACTTGAAATTCTCATCAAGTTTCAACTGATGTCTCAAGACAACCCCTAGAAGTCTCATAAGGTGTATGTGAGTTAACTGAGTCTCATTTTCACCTTCCAGTGTATGAAAAAACTTCTCCATACAACTGATCCCCACAGTTGTCAGCACACTGGGAGGCATGGACCTGTGAATCTGGAGAAATGGATCCTTTCCATGCCTGGTGTGACTGAACAAGCAGCTCCTGCTGCCAGGCAGAGTGTGCAGCAATGGAATTGAGTGGAGAACTCAGGAGAGATAGGCCCAGTCAGAGGCTGGGCACTTGACTTTATCTCCACAACCTGGCACCGGTGTACTGGACTTGCCTTGGGTGCCAGTTCTTCCCATAGCCTGGCTAGTTCCTCCTTCTGTCTTCCTCCTGTCACCTGGCCTCTCCAGCTGTGGGGCTCTCTGGCCTCCTGCCCCAGCCATTCTCTGTTCCAGCTCACTCTCTTCTTAGGGGCCAACTGAAAAGGTTCCTGAATTAGAGAGACAGAAATGTTCTCATCAACTGAATTTTTTCTCTTTCTTGGAAACAAAGGGCTCCTGGCAGATGACAGTGTTTGGACAAGCCTGGACCCAAGATGCTACTTTCTGACTTCTCAGTTGTGCCTCTAGCTCATGCTTCCATGTCTCAGCCTTCCTAGCACCTCTTTGGACAGTGTCCAGTTCAAATGGCCCTTTAACATCTTTTCTGGCAGGTTCATGGTATCAAAGTGAGGCAAGGGGAGTACTGTAAACTTGAGTACCTCCCCTTTTAGAAACTCTTTTATTTTTTTCCCCTTCTGTAATTGGCACTCTGTACCGAGCATCCAAAGAGAAAAGTTCTACAATTCTGACTCTGGGATACAGGGCTTAAAAAGTACTCAAAAATTTGGCATAGGCCGAGCTCTTATCACTGCTGGCTCCTGCTCCTGCTCATCTTTTTGGTGGACAATCAGATTATATTCTTAAATGCAAAGGCTAGAGACTTTGTCATTGTGATTGGAGCTTTTTTTTTGTTTTTTGTTTTTTGTTTTTTGTTTTTTTTGAGACAGGATCTCACTTTGTAATTCAGGCTTGCCCTGAGCTCACTATGTAGACCAGGTGAGCCTTGAACTCATGGCAGTCCTCCTGCCTCTGCCTCCCGAGGGCTGGGATTACAGGTGTGAGCCACCACACCTGGCTGGAACGATTATCTTTTTGGGAATACCCAAAACATCTTCCAAGATCTTAGTAGGGCAAGGTCTGGAATTTAATTCAAAGTATTCTTTCTCTGATTTCTCCTTTGACTTCTTTCTCAATTTCCATATCCAAGCCAATAGGCTAAGTGGATTTAGGGTATTTCAGCATTTTCACAGGTGGTTTCTTGGGCAAGATGGGTCCATCTTCAAGAATTGTAGGATCAACTTCTTGCATTTTGAATTTCCTTTGCTGAAGTTTCTCAAGCTCTTCAGCCTCCTGTTGTGCTGTACTTTGACAGGTCATGCCCCTGTTTGGTTGGTGGTTTGCAGTACAGGGTTCTATAGCTCTGTGGACATCTTGGTCACAGAAGATTTGGAGGATCACTGGCCAATATCTTCCTTCTTGCTCCTCAGATAATATCTGTTAATGTTCGTTGATGAAATGTCTCAAATTGCTGTGTCATGCACACATACAGACACGATCTCCCCCAATGTTCTTTTCTTGGGACAAGTTTAAGGGTTGAACACTAGGAGATCCCTCAAGCACTGTAGCAGGAGAGGGGTGATGCTTTTGCAGTTCAGCTCTAAAGTTTACTTCTGTCTACAGCCATACCAACCTGAATGCGCCCAATCTCGTCTACAGTTCACTTCTTTCTGTTCCTCCTGGTTCTCAGGGTGTTATTTGATTCACTCATCTGTACAAGAGTGTCACTCAACTACTTTGGTTACCTGGATGACTGATTTCTTCACAGGTTGATCTGCTCTGGTAAGAACAAGGTCCTTTTTATGCACCACCTCTTTCTACCACCTCTTGCTGCACTTTTAAGCTCTTCTCCAGCTCTTAATCCTCAGTGTTTTTGAAAACCTTTTGCTTTATAGATTGCACGTGAGGCCTCATCTGTCTGCCTTTGACTTTGTCTGAAGATTTTCTTTTGTGTTGTTTGGAGATATCTTGAAGCAAGAACTTCTTCGTCTACTCTGGCTCTTTCGTGTTTTGAGAAATTTTCAGTTCTGGAGGATGGAATTTCACTGAATACGTAGAGGCACACCTCTGTGTTTTCATCTGAAGAAGGTATTTTTCTTTTTTCTCAAGTGTTTCCAGGCAGAGAGAGTAACAGTTATCCTCTGAGGCTGGGCTGGAGTGTTTTTTGATTTGGTTCCCTTCCCTTCCAGGGTGCAACAATCATTGGATGAATCAGAAGGCTCTGTATGATTTATTTCTGCTGCCTTTTTGTAGTAAGTGTGCTCAACTGATGGCAAAGGTATGAGATGAGCTCGTTGAAGACTTGCTTTTCTCAAGGAAGTTTGGCTCTGAAGAAACTCTCCTGTCCCATCTTTTCCCAGAAACTTTTTGGTAAGTTGGCCTTCTCCTTGAACAATGAATCTAGAGTTTCTCTATCTTCCTCATAACCCAGATGTAAAATTGATGAAGTCTGAGGGGACCTCAAAGAAGTAAAAGTTTTGAATTGTGACATTGTCCCAAACTTAGTGCAGAAGACAATCAGGTTTTCTCCAGTATTTCTATCATATTCCTCAACAACTCATTCTTTTTTTAAAAAGTCAAGTCTTTATTGGTACGTTATATATACACATCATCATCACATTCAACATTGAGAGTTTGTACCAGAATATGACATGATGTGATTCTCATCTTTCCCCTTCCCCCATCTCCTATATACATAAGCTTTGTTTCCTCTATTTTTATTACTATCACATTCTTTTCCCCCTCATTATTTACACCTATACCCTATTTAAATATTTTCTATTTCACAATATCTACTATATGTACTAGAACTCTTTTATATCTTATTGTCTCATACCAGAGAAAAGATACGCTATTTGCACATCTGTGACCTATTTTTTTTTCATATGAGGATGTCATGAAGGTACATCCATCTAAGTATGAATGACTCAATCTTATCATTTTTTTTTTTTTTTTTAGGTTTTTTGAGACAGGGTCTTGCTTTGTGGTTCAGGCTGGCCATGAGCTCAGCCTCAAACTCACATCACAATCCTCCTGCCTCTGCCTCCCGAGTGCTGGGATTACAGGCGTGAGCCACCACACCCGGCGCTGTGGTATGTGGTACTGGTTGCTGCTGGGTGTGGGTCTCCACACCCAGTATTGTTATGTGGTTACCGGGGAATCGAACCTGGGCCCTTGCGCTTGCGAGACAGGCGCCGGAACCACTGAGCTAACTCCCCGGCCCAATCTTATCATTTTTTATGGCAGAATAATACTCTATTCTATAAAAGAACCATATTTTCTTTATCCAGTCTCTGGTTGATGGACATTTTCTTGTTTCACAAACTGAGCTACTATAAACATGGGTGAACATATGTTGCTGTGATAAGAATCTTTTACTAGCCATTCCTCTGCTAGGTATATACTCAATAGGTCATTCTTTCACCTCACCTTGACTCAGATTTGATAAAGAAACCTAGAGAGGGTTCTTATGACAGGAGCCCCCGGCACCTTTCCACTCAGTCTGGCTTCCTATTGACAAGGAAACTTCTCCATTACTTAGATGCTCCTGCCTTGATGGCCTCCCCCTAGCCATGCCTTGGAACCTACAAATGAGGAACAAAATGAACTTGTAGTCCCAGAAATTTTGTGAGTGCAAGGGAAAGCCAGTGGAAGGGGTGGTGGGCACCATGTCATGTCTTGTCAGGTGGAGTTTCCAGTAGTAAGCACACATGTCTGTTCTCTCTCACTGGGAACTAGCTTGCCTAGAGCACCTGTCCTAGCCAGGGCAGGCCAGTCCTCTTGCATTTGTTTGTTTGTTTGGGGGGATGGAGTCACACCTACAGTTTAGCCTTGCCTAGAACTCTTGGGTAGGTCTTCCTGCCTCTGCCTCTGGAGGGCTGGGATGGCAGGCATGTTCTGCCATGCCCAGCTGGGAATAGGAATTTCTATTCTTTCTTTAAAAGTTTTTGAAATTGATTTTATTGGCCCACTTTATATATACAATATAATCACTTTCAATATGAGGAGTACAAGACACATCTCGATTCTCAGTTTTCCCTATTCCCTTACCTTCCCTATAACTGTATTCCCCCATACATAGAAGGCTTGTTTCCTTTTTATCCACCATCACATTTGTTTCTTTCCCTTTTCACTAGCTCTATCCAGCTTTTGGTCCAGTGGTACCCCCACCTGCCTTAGAACCACAAGGTCCTGAGTTCCATCCCAGACATGGAGAAAAAAAAAAGGCAACAGCAATTTAAGGAAAAAATTTTCCATCTTTTTTACAAAACAGAAAGGTCAGGAGTGGTGAGAACTCAGGTTGCTCAGGTGGAGCCAAAGTGTCATCTAAGCCCAGAGAATCAGACATTCTTCACCCCATTAGGAAAAACCCTTCTTCTTCTAAGTGGTGGTGGTCCCTCACATGCTGAACATTGGCTAGCCAGAAAAGTGGGAAGGCGCCTCCTAGCACCTAAATTCTACTATCCATTTGCAAGCATTCCCCCTGCCAATTTCCAACCTCCACCTCTCCGCCTTACTTGGTTCTCACACCATGGCACTAACCAGCTCTGTTTGGTGGCTGAAACTTCCATTTCTCACCCCATTTTTTTACTTTCCTTGCTTGCTTTTCCTTCCTTCTTTTTCTCTTCTTTTCTTGTCAGTTCCTATAATTTCTTCCCTTTTTTATCCTTTTTCTGTTTTTTTTTTTAAATTTTTGCTATTCCCTCTGCATTTATTGGACTCTAACCCTGAGCTGTTTGCTTGTGGGAAGGGAGGGAGGGTGGGAGGGAAGGAGAGAGGGAAGGAGCAAGGCAAGGCCCCTCCAAGTACTTAAATTCTACTTCCCATTTACACATTCCCCCCACTGCCAATTTCCAACATATTCTCCTCTGCTATACTTGGATTCCACTGAAATTCATCTTTCACACCCATTTTGATGGCTGGAATCTCAATTTCAAGACCCATTTTTCTCTTTCCTTGCTTGATTTTCCTTTCTCTTTTTATCTTGATTTCTTGTGTGTTCCTTTCATTTCTTTTCTCTTTCTAGTTTTTATCTGTTGTTTATTTTAATTTTTATCTTTCATTCTGCATTCCTTGGAATCACTGGATTGTCAGAAAAGAGAGAGGACCCCTCTGGCCACTGGAATTTTACTCCACATTTTCAAGCATTACCTCAGGAGACTTTCAAACTCCACTCTTCTGTGTTACTCAGTTTCCACCAAAATGGCTCCTGCCTACTCTGCATGATGGCTGAAAGCTCAATTTTGAGACCCATTTTGATCTTTCTTGCTTGTTTCTTCTTTCCTATTTTCTTCTTATTTTCTTTATTGTTGCTTTCATTTATTTTCTCATTCTTCTCCATTTTCTGTTGTTCTTTTCTATTTTTGATTTTTTTTCTGCATACCGCAGAATCAAATCAAAGTGAGGGAGGGCCTCTCCAAGTACCTAAATTCTATTCACCTTTTAAAAGCATCCCCCTGTCAATTTACAACCCCACACCTCTGGGTTACTCAGTTTCCACCAAAATTCCTCTTCCCTGCCTTGTTTGGGAGCGAAAACCTCAATTGCAAGCTAATAGTTCACCTTTATTGTTTATTTTTTCTTTCCTTCTTTTTCTCTTGTTTTCCTTTCATTTTTTTCCATTCTTCTCCTTTTGCTGCTGGTTTTATCAATTTTCTTCTCTCCCTCTGCATTCTTTGGACTCAAAACCAGGACATTCAACTTGCCTGAAGGAAGGGAGGGACCCTCCAGGTATCTAAATTCTACTTCTCATTTACCAGCGTCCCTCCTGCCCATTTCCAACCCCCACCTCTCTGTGATACTCAGTTCCCATAAGATGGCACTTGCCTGTCTGGTTTGACGGCTGAAATCTCCATTTTTCACTCTATTTTTCATCTTTCTTGCATGCTTTTCCTTTCTTTCTTATTCTCTTGTTATCTTTTCTATTTCTTTCCTTTCTTATTCTATTTTTTTGACACAGGGTCTCATTTTGTAGTTCAGGCTGGCCCTGAGCTCAGCCTCAAACTCACACCACAGCAATTCTCCTGCCTCTGCCTCCTGAGTGTGGGGATTACAGTCCTGGGCCACCATGCCCGGGACTGTGGTATGTGGTACTGATTGCTGTGGGCGTGAGTCTTCACACTCAGTATTGTATGTGGTTACAGGGTGATCCAGCTGGGCCCCTGCACTTGCAAGTCAGGAGCCAGAACCACTGACCTAAATCCCTGGCCCTTCTTATTCTATTGTTGTAGGTTGTATTAATGTTTGTTTCTCCTTCTGCATTCATTAGACTTGAACCTGAGACTGTCGGATTGCAGGAAGGGAGAGAGCACCACTCTGACTACCTAAATTCTACTACTCATTTAAGAGTTTGCCTTGCCATTTTCCAACGTTATTTAGTTTCCACCAAAATGGCTCTTACCTGACCTGTTTAGTGGCTGAAAGCTCATTTTCAAGCCCAGTTTTTCATCTTTCTCTTTTGTTTCTCCTTTCCTTTTCTCTTATTTTTTTCCTCTATTCTTTACATTTCTATTCTCTTTCTTCATTTTCTGTTGTGTTTTTCAACTTTACTTTTTCCCTCTTCATTCTTTTGGATCTAAACCGGGACTGTCTGCTTGATGAATGGGAGGAAGTCCCCCTCCAAGAACCTAAATCCTAATCTCATTTACAAACATTGTTCCTGACAATTTGCAACATCCCACCCTCTGCGTTACTTGGTTTCCACCAAAATGGATCATTCCTGCCCTGTATGGTGACTGAAACCTTAATTGCAAGCCCCATTTTCCATCTGTCTTGGTGATTTTTAATTTCTTTTTTCCTCTTATTTTCCTGTCTGCTTTTTTCTCTTTATTTATTTGTTCATTTATTTTTAAAATTTTTTCCCAATTTTTCTTTTTTCCTTGAACATGAATCTGGGACCATTGGCTTGCCTAAAGGGAGGGAGTACTCTTTGGAGCACCAAAATTTTACTCTCTGTACAATAGTCCCCCTGTCAATCTCCAACCCTCAGTTTTTTGTGTTACTCAATTTCCAGTGAAATTCCTCTTGCATCCCCTGCTTGGGGCTAACACATCAATTTCAAGCCCATTTTTTACCTTTAGTGCTTGTTTTCTTTTGTGCTTTTTCATTTGTTTTCGTGTTTGTTACATTCATTTTTGCTCTTTCTCTCTTAATTTTTTCTCCTTTTAAAAATTTCCATTTGCCCTCTACATTTTGCTGACTTGAACTCAGGACTGTTGGCTTGTGAGAAGGGAGGGGTTTCAGCTTACTGGCCTCCAGGCCCACACCAGAAGAGCACCCAGGGACTGAGGTTAGCAGGTCAGAGTCTGACTTTCTCCATGGCAACTGCAGAAGCACATCCAGTCACCTTGTATTGGTGAGTAGGTGAGCCTATTGGAACATCAGCCCCTAACATTGCAGCTGCACAGGGCCTACAGCCTACTGGCCTCCAGGCCAACTGCGCAAGTGAGCCCAGAGACTCTGTATTGATGAGCAGGAGGGCCCATTGGAACCTCAGACAGCGCCACTGTAGCAGTGCAGGAGCCAGAGCCTTCCTGCCTCTAAAGCAGACGGGAGAAGGTGTTCTGACTGTATTGATTGAGTGCCTCATATGGTACGCCAGAACTAGGGGTTTTTCTTTAGGTCCCAATACAGACTGCAAAGAACAACCCAGGAAACACTGCTATTTCAAGGTTCCTAACTATCAGGAGGAAAGTGACTTGCAACAAACAGCACGAGAAAACAGGGCAGGTCAGAGATGAGGAAACACTCAAAGTCTCAGATATAAAGATCCTCACCTCAAGGTAACACAGGGGGAAGGGAAATAGAGAAGTTGGAAGGCCAGTCTCCAGCATCCTCGGAAATGGTAACCAAAGCAGATCTAGTAAAATGGAAATCAGAACTGATCTCTCAGATTAAAGCAGAGATATTGGACACTGTCAACATGATGATTAATAAAGCTAAAGAGGAAATCATGGAGTTGACAGAATCCAAGATAGCAAAAGCACTGGAACCTTTTAAACACCTACAA
>PVIR01037835.1:0-14897 GCA_004026965.1 Petromus typicus
AAGGCGGGTGTCAGCAATAGTCCTTGAGAAGGGAGAGATCCGGCACAGCTCTGCCCTGAAGCATCACAGCATGTGGGACCATTGAGTCCCAGTTACTACCAGAGATGAAGACAGAAGTCAAGTCTAAAGTCCATCTGCAGGCAGGAAGGCCTGGTTAATTTTGACCTTGCAATTCCCAAACGGGGTGGTTCCCAACAGTAGGTAGTAGTCCTTTGTCTAAGGAAGATCTGGTACAATTTTTTCCCATATTATAGGTTGTCATTTCCCTCTGTTGGTGGTTCCCCTTGCTGTGCAGAAGCTATTTAATAAGATGGGATTCCAGTTGTTGATTCTTTGTGCTAATTGCAATGCTTCTGAAGTTTTGTTCCTAGTCTTTCCTTACACCAATGTCTCCAAAAGTTCTACCTAACCTATCTTCCAGCAAGTTTAGTGTATCTATTTTAATATTTAGATCTTTAATCTACTTCAATTCTAACTTAGTAAATGGTGAAAGATGTAGGTCTAGTTTTAATCTTTGACAGATTGCAACCCAGTTTCTTAGCACCAATTATTATAGAGCTTATCTTTTCCCCATTGAAGATGTTTGGCTCCTTTGTTAAAGATGAAGTGGCTTAGTATATAGGTGTTGTTTCTGCATCTTCTAATCTGTTCTATTGATCCTCAGGTCTGTTTCTTTGCCAGTACCATGCTGTTTTTAATCACACTGGCTTTGCTGTATAGTTTCAAATTGGGGATTGTGATATCCGCTGCCATATCTTTGCTGTCTAGAATTGCTTTTGCTAATCTAGTTCTCTTCTGCTTCCACATGAATTTTTGAATTATTTTCTCTAGTTCTGTGAAATATACTGTTGGGATTCCAATCAGAATTGCATTGAATCTATACAGCAGTTTTGGAAGTATTTTGACAATATTAGTTCTTCTTACATAGGAACTAGAGATGTCTTTCCATTTTCTGACATCCTCTCCAATCTCCTTTTTCAATGTACCGGGGTTTTCAGAGTAGAATTCTTTCACTTCCTTTGTTAGACTGATACCTAGATATTTCAGTTTTTTTGGATTCTGTTATGAAAGGAACTGTTTCTCCAATTTCTCCCTCAGTGAGTCTGCTGTTTGTTTATAGGAAGGATATTAATTTTTGAGAGGTGACTTTGTATCTGGCTACTGTAATGAATCTAGCAATTAAGTCTAGCAGTCCTTTGGCCAAGTTTTTGAGATCTTCTATATACAGTATTATGTCATCAGCAAATAATGACAATTTAACTTCTTCCTTTCCCATCTTTATTCTTTTATTCTCTCTCCTGCCTAATTGCTGTCGCTAATGTTTCCAGGACTATACTGAACAGAAGTGGTGACACTGAACATCCTTGTCTTGTTCTGGATTTTTGTGGGAAAGGCTTAAGATTTTGACCATTTAGTAAGATGCTGGCTGCTGGTTTTCATAAATAGCTTTTATCAGGCTGAGATAAAGACAATCTAATCCAATATTCTTCAGGGTTTTAATCATGAATGGATGTTTGGTTTTGCCATATGCTTTTTCTGCATCTATTAAGATGATCTTATGGTGTTTTTGTACTTGACTCAGTTAATACAGTGTAACATTTATTTATTTATGTATGTTGAACCATCCTTGCATCCTTGAGATGAACCCAACTTTGTCAGGGTGTATGATCTTTTGATAATCTTTGCATTCTCTTTGCCAGTATCTTAGTGAGGATTTTTCTATCTATGTTTATTAGGGAGATTGGCCTATAGTTTTCTTTCTTGGCTGAGTCGTTTTGTGCTTTTAGCATCCACGTAATAGTTGCTTTAAGGAATGAATTTGGGAGTATTGCAGCCCTTTCCTCCTTTATTTAAGGAGTTTAAGAAGTAGCAGCATTAGCTCTTGCCTTAATATTTTTAGAATTTAGCAATGAAACCATCAGGGCCAGGACTTTTCTTTGTTGGTAGGTTTTTAATTACATTTACAATTTCACTGATTGATACTGCCAGTTCAGGAAGTCCGAATGTTTGAGTTTCAGGTTGTTCCATTTCATTGCTCCCTACATTTCTTTTTGTTGATCTAGAACTTTGAATTTATGTCTTATTTAAGTATTTTCTCAATTCTATTTTTCTGTTGTTGATGTTTTTGGTGTAAATCCTGAGTTGCTGCTTGTAAATGCTTACTACAAATATCTTTCTTGCTAATATTTAGAACTCTAAGGAACAGCTAATCCTAAGGAATAGCTACTGCCCGGATCATCCTTCTCATAACTGGCCCTTAGGCCTTGAATCTATAATGGCCCTTAGGCAATCTTAGTTCTGGAAGAGCAGGAAAGATACCCAAATAGAGCAATCATATCACCAGCTTCTACAGTCCAGTGGATCTTTATTGCACAGACTTTCTTCACTCTTTTAGTGGGCTTCAATTTTCATGAGGCAGCCTCAGCAAGACCCTTGCCTTGCTGCACACTGTTCCGTCTTCTGAAGGTTGGCTGTAATGGTCCCGAAGGGCTGTGCTGTGCAGATCCAGATCCCTGAGTGGCCAGGGTGGCCCACTGCAGCCTGAGGCAGAATTGGTGGGCCTCCTTCCTGCACAAGGGTCCCAGGAAAAATGCAAGGCACACCAATGTGTGGAGGTCAGGGTGGAGCTGCCATGCCTCTGGCAATGTCCTAGACAAACAGCTGAGCCAATTCACTGTGCAATGAGCCAGATAGATCATAATCATTTTTTTAAACTGAAATCTCTATTGGTACATTACATATACACATCATGATTGCACTCAACAATGAGAATGTGTACCAGTATATGACACAACTTAATTCTCATTTTTCCCATAGCCCTATCCATCCTACCGCCCTCAACCCCTATATACATAAGCTTTGTTTCCTTTCTTTTTTTTTTTTTTTCTTTTTTGAGACAGGGTCTCGCTTTGTAGTTCAGGCTGGCCCTGAGCTCAGCCTCCAACTCACATCACAGCAATCCTCCAACCTCTGCCTCCCGAGTGCTGGGATTACAGACGTGAGCCACCATGCCCGGCACTGTGGTATGTGGTACTGATTGCTGCTGGGGTTAGTCTCCACACCCAGTATTGTTATGTGGTTACCGGGGATACAAGCCAGGCCCTTGCCCTTGCAAGACAGGCGCCAGAACCACTGAGCTATATCAGCCCCAGTTTCCTTTCTTTTTTGTTATAATCTCACTATTTTTCCTCTTTCACCCTATTTCACTTTGAGTATTAGAAAATCCATCCATATTCTTAAAACATATTTTCTTTAAAATATAATTCACAAGACAATGGAAGCCCAATACATTTCTGTACTAGGTCTAAGGACTTCTTAAATTATAGCATCAGCTTTCTGTTTTAGATTGAGTACATGAATATTTATTTGTTTTTGTCTCACACTTGACATTTCTCCAAATCAAAGACATTGGGCCTGTAGCTGAATTATCACTCAATGCATTTTATTGCTGTCTTGTGTATTTCTGATTTAATTAAACACATTAATCAAGTTCAACTCACTTGCCTAAGGCGAAGACTGCACAGGTTACTACAGTAGATTATTACACACATAATGCTGGTTAACTTTACAAGTCTTTGAATTACATATAGCACAAATTATTCAGCAACTTGCTTTTTTCACCTCACCATATTTGTGTGGGAGCCACTTACATGGACATGTGGTTCTGCTTCATGCAGTCCAATACCATATAATAGTTCATCATGTACTTCTCTGTGGTACTTTCTGGAGGATTTCTTTGGGTCTATCATCTGGTTCACCAATTCTCTCTTTCGTTCCTTATCCTATCCACTGAGTTTATAATTTCAATGATGCTTTTTAATTGAATCAATAAATTCATTTTCACCAATAAATTCTATTTGGTTTTTTGCCCAATATGCCTGACTTGGCTTGTAAACTGAACCAGAAATAAGGGTTGAATATATTTACAATCCTTAGCCCTGCACTATGTGGCTCTTGCTCACTTATTGCAATCTGCTTCACAGTACAAGTAAAACTTATTATAAAAAACCCAAACATCTTCTTACAGGGCATTAACTCAACTGTGCTCCACTCACATAACAGAGTCTATAACCACTATAATAAAAGAATGCATTGTTTCCTTTTTTATGGGTCAGGCTTATAGGGAAGGCAGGGGAAATAGGGAAAATATGAGACTCAAGAGGTATCATGTACAGGTACCAGTTCTCAATGCTAAAAGTGATCATAATGTATGTATAAAATGTACCAAAATCCATTTTTAAAAAAAGAATGCAGCAAGTCAATGTCCTGTGCATTGAGTGAAAAAAAAAAGCAAGATGCAGAATAAATTATGTAAAACTACCTTTAGCATAAAAGATAAAAAAAAATTTATTAAGTGCATCAAAAATCTCTAGAAGGGTATTCACAAGAAAGTAGAACCTTGTGACAGGTAAATCTTGGAAACAACCCAAATGTCCATCAACTGGATAAAGAAGACGTATGTTTTTTTTTTTTAATAGAGTAGTACTCTGCCATACAGAATGACAAGTTTGAGTCATTCATACCAAATCGACATACCTTGAAGACATACCCATAGTGAAATAAATAGGTCACGGATGTGTAAATACCATATCTTTTCTCTTATAGGAGAAACTGAAAATGTAAATGAGTTCTGGAATGTATGATAGATATTGTAAAATAGAAAATATTGAAAGGAAAATGGGTTTAGGGGTAACGAGGGGAAAGAGAAGATTGTGATGTTTAAAAAAATGGAAACGAAGCTTATGTATAAAGGGGGTGGAAGGTTGTAGGTGAGTAGGAGAATGGGAGAAAAATGAGAATCAAGTCATATCATATACTGGTACAAATTGTCAATGTTACATGTGACCATGATATGTATATAAAATGTAGCTATTTCACAGTAAAAGAAAAGAAAGTGGAACCACAGCTGTCACTATGGAGATTAGGTATATGGCTAGGAACCAGCATAAAGAGAAATTCATTTTTATCACCACACCATTTGATTTTCAGATCATGGACAATATATATTTTCTACTTGAAATAAAACTAACAGCTAAATACTAAAGTATGATGTGTTATTTGCTACCTGTCCACAGTTGGCAAATACTGTCTCTCCTCTTTTGTCTATTAAATCTTTTGTCAGATTAAATCTTATTCATGAGGCAGGACTAAGTGTAGACAACACACAAAATCAACCACTCTTTTCTCCGTACAGTTGTTGTCCATACAACTATTATTACATGTTCATCCTACAAAAATGAAGGCTCTAATGAACCTCACATGATGTTTGAAATGTGGTTATCATTCAATAAAAGTTTGCTGAAAAGATGAAATGATGAAAATCAAAAGCTATAGTCTGAGTGCAAATAATATTAGTGGATTACACATATACAGAACTATCAGTTCCCTAAATTCTAAACATAATGCTTTCTTCCCCTACAATTAATGTTCAGATTTTGGCAGAAAACCAAATAATATTTTTTTTCTAGGACTCATTTACATCTCTATTTTCTCATACCAGAGAAAAGATGCGATATGTACCTATCTTTGACCTATTTATTTCACTTATGAGGATATACTCAAGGTTTGTCCATTTAAGCAGAAATGATTCAAACTTATCATTTTTTGTGGCAGAGTAATACTCCATTCCGTAGAAGAACCACTGCTTTTTTATCCAGTCTTCAGTTGATGGACACAGGTTGTTTCCAAGATGTAGCAATCACAAATTGGGCTGCTATAAACATGAGTGCACATATGTCACTGTGACATGAGTCTTTTAATTCTTGTGTGTATATACCTAGCAGGGCAATGGCTGGGTCAAATGGGACCTCCAATCTTAGCTTTTTGAGGAATCTCCAAACTGATCTCCACAGGGGTTATACGAATCTACAGTCCCACCAACAGTGGAGAAGGGCTCCTTCTCTGCAGCCTTGCCAACATTTGTTGTTGGCTCAATCTGAAATGGCAGCCATTCTATGTGGAGTGAGACGAAATCTCAGTGTTGTTTTCATCTGTATCTCTCGAATGACTAATGATGTTGAGCATTTCTTCACATGCTTCTTAGCTGCTCTTCCTTTTTCCTGTGAAAAATACCTGTTCATTTCAGATGCCCATTTTTGAATTGGGTCATTAAATTTGGGTGGGCTGATTTTTTTGAACTCTTTATATATTCTAGATAGTAGCCTTTTGTCTGAGGAACAGATGGAAAAGATTTTTTCCCACATTCTTGGTTGCCTTTTTGCTCTGTTGGTGGTTTCTTTTGCTGTGCAGAAGATTTTTAAATGAATGAGGTCCCATTTGTTGATTTCTTCTGCCAATTCCTGTGCTATAGAGGTTTTCTTCATGAAGTCTTTCCCGACGCCAGTGTCTTCAAGAGTTTTACCTAACCTGTTTTGCAGCAGGTTTAGAGTGTCTGTTTTAATATTTAGGTCTCTTATCCACTTTGATTTTAGCTTGGTACACGGTGAAAGAGTAAGATCTAGCTTTAGTCTTTGGCAAGTTAAAGCCCAGTTTTTCCAGCACCATTTGTTAAAAAGGCTATCTTTCCTCCACTGAGGATTTTGGGCTCCTTTGTCAAAGATGAGGTGGCTCAGTGTATCCGGAATAGTTTCTGGATCTTCTAGTCTACTCTATTGATCCTCGAGTCTGTTACTTTGCCAGTAACATGCAGTTTTTATCATGATGGCTTTATAGTATAGTTTCAGGTTTGGAGTTGTAGTAACTCCCACCATGTCCCTGTTGCTTAGAATTGTTTTGGCTATTCTAAGTCTTTTGTGGTTCCAGATAAAAGTTTAGATTTTTTTTTTCTCTAGATCTGTGAAATATGCTGTTGGGATTTCAATCAGGATTGTGTTGAATGTGCAAAGTAGTTTTGGGAGTATAGCCATTTTGACAATATTGGTTCTTCCTATCCAGGAGCAAGGTATCTCTTTCCATTTTTGGATATCATCTTCTATCTCCTTTTTCAGAGTGCTATAGTTTTGAGAATAGAGGTCTTTCACCTCCTTTGTTAGATTGATTCTTAGATATTTTATTTTTTGGGGTGCTACTGTGAAAGGGATTGACTCCCCAATTTCTATCTCAGTGGGTCTACTGTTTGTGTAAACAAAGGCTACTGATTTTTGAATGCTGACCTTGTAAGCAGCTATGCAGTTAAATTTGGAGATTAGGTCCAGCAGTTTTTTAATTGAGTTTTTAGGATCCTCTAGATAGAGTATCATGTCATCAGCAAATAATGGCAATTTAACTCTTTCTTTTCCAATCTTTATTCCGTTTATTTCTTTCTCTTGCCTAATTGCTATGGCTAATATTTCCAGAACTATATTGAACAGAAGTGGTGAGAGAGGACACCCTTGTCTTGTTCCTCATCTTAGTGTGAAAGGTTTCAATTTTTGACCGTTTAGTATACTAGCTGATGCTTTCTCGTAGATAGCTTTTATTAGTTTGAGATACAGACCATCTATTCTGATCTTGTGTAGGGTTTTGAACATCAATGGATGCTGTATTTTGTCAAACGATTTTTCTGCGTCAATTGAGATGACCAAATGGTTTTTGTCCTTAAGCCTGTTAATGTAGTGTATAACATTCATTGATTTACATATGCTGAACCATCCTTGCATCCCTGGGATGAATCCAACTTGGTCAGGTTGTATAATCTTTTTGATAATTCTCTGTATTCTGTTTGCCAGTATCTTATTGAGGATTTTTGCATCAATGTTCATCAGAGATATTGGCCTGTAGTTCTCTTTTTTGGTTGGGTCATTTTCTGCTTTTGGAATTAGGGTAATGGTTGCTTCCAGGAATGAGGTTGGGAGTAATGCTTCCCTTTCAACTTCATTGAAGAGTTTCAGAAGTAGAGGCACTAACTCTTCTTTAAAAGTTTATGGGCCAGGGATATAGCTCAGTGATTCCGGTGCCTGTCTTGCAAACGCAAGGACCTGGGTTTGATCCCCACTAACCATATAACAATATTGGGTGTGGAGACTCACCCCTGCAGCAACCAGTACCACATACCACAGTGATGGGCATGGTGCCTCACGCCTGTAATCCCAGCATTCGGGAGGCAGAGGCAGGAGGATTGCTATGGTGTGAGTTGGAGGCTGAGCTCAGGGCCAGCCTGAACCACAAAGCAAGACTCTGTCTCCAAAATAAAAAAAAATTTATAGAATTCAGCAGTAAAACCATCAGGTCCTTGGCTTTTCTTTGTTGGAAAGTTTTTAATTACATTTTCAAGTTCACAGATTGTTATTGGGGTATTTAACATTTCTATATCTTCTTTATTCAGCTTTGGGAGTTCATATGTCTCTAGAAATCTATCCATTTCTTCTACATTTTCCATTTTATTGAAGTATAAATTTTCAAAGTAGGTGTTGATTATCCTTTGGACTTCCTCTGGGTCGGTAGTAATTTCTCCGTTCTCATTCCTAATAGCATAGATATGAGCCTTTTCCTTCCTTTGTTTAATGAAGTTGGCTAAGGGTCTATCAATTTTTTTTATCCTCTCCAAGAACCAACTTTTCGATTCATTGATTTTTTGAACCGTTCTCTTGGTTTCTATTGCATTAATTTCTGCCCTGATCCTTATAATTTCTTGCCTAGTGCGACCTTTGGGTTTGTTTTGCTCCTCTCTTTCTAGTTGCTTGAGGTTCAGCATTAAATTGTTTATTTGAGCTTACTCCATTTTCTGGGTGTAGGCTTTCACTGCAAGGAATTTTCCTCGTAGAACTGCTTTCATTGTGTCCCATAAATTTCTATATGTTGTACTGGGGTTATCGTTTAGTTGTAAGAACTGCTCAATTTCTTCTCCAATTCCTTCTGTGACCCACTGGTTGGTCAGCAGAGTGTTGTTCAGTTTCCATGTGTTTGTGAAGATCCTGGGCTTTCCTTCACTATTCAGCTCCAATTTCAGGGCACTATGGTCCGACAGTATACAAGGGATAACTTCAGTTCCTTTATATTTGCTTAAACCTATTCTATGAACGAGCACATGGTCTATTTTGGAGAATGATCCATGAACAGCTGAGAAGAATGTAAATTCTGACTTTGTGGGGTGAAATACTCTGTAGGCATCTAGTAAGTCCATTTGCTGAAGAGTGGTTTCAGCTCAAGTATTTCTTTCCTTTTTTTTTTTTTTTAGGTTTTTTGAGACAGGGTCTTGCTTTTGTGGTTCAGGCTGGCCCTGAGCTCAGCCTCAAACTCACATCACAATCCTCCTGCCTCTGCCTCCCGAGTGCTGGGATTACAGGCGTGAGCCACCACGCCTGGCACTGTGCTATGTGTTACTGGTTGCTGCTGGGTGTGGGTCTCCACACCCAGTATCGTTATGTGGTTACCGGGGAATCGAACCCGGGCCCTTGTGCTTGCGAGACAGGCGCCGGAACCACTGAGCTAACTCCCCGGCCCCAAGTATTTCTTTCTTGACTTTTTGTCCAGTCGATCTGTCTCTTGGTGACAGTGGGGGGTATTGAGGTCCCCTACTATTATTCTGTTGGAGTTTATCTGGTTTTTCAAGTCCGTTAATGTTTGTTTTATATAGTTGGGTGCATTAGAATTTAGAGCATAGATATTTAAGATTGTGATTTCTGTCTCTTGGATTTTTCCCTAAACTAAAAGATAGTGTCCATCTTTATCTCTCTTTATCAGTTTTGACTTGAAGTCTATTCTGTCTGCAAATAAAATCGCCACTCCTGCTTTCTTGCTGTTTCCTGTCACATGGAGTATTGTTTTCCATCCTTTCACTTTCAGTTCATGGGTTTCTTTCTGAATTAGGTGTGTTTCTTGTATGCAGCAGATTGTAGGATCTTGCTTTTTGATCCACTCTGCCAATCTATATCTCTTAATTGGCATGTTGAGTCCATTGACATTAATGGTTATGACTCAAAGAGCTAAATTTAGTGCTGCCATGTTTTCCCGTTCTTGGCTGTTATTCTACTTTTGCCCTTTTCCCATCAGTTTCTTGTTTGGTGCCATGGGTTGACTTGGTTAGGTCTCATGGATTTGTAATTTTCCTTATTTTTCTCCAAAATATTCTTTAAAATGATTAGGAGCACAGTTTTCATATTTGTGAAGTTTTTCAGGTGTTCTTTCTCATGAAAGTATCTTATTTCCCCATCAATTTTTCAGGATACATTAGTCTGGGTTGGAAGTTGTTTTCCTTTAGGGCTTGGAAGACTTCACTCCAGGCTCTTGCACTGAGTGTTTGAGTTGAGAAGTCCGTTGTGATCCTGACAGGCTTCCCTTGGAATGTAACTGTTTTCTTTTCTCTGGCTGCTTTCAGTATTTCATTCTTTTTTTGGGTATCTGCGACTTTTATGATTATATGCCTAGGTGTAGATTTTTTCATGTCATGGGCATGTGGCATTCTGTATGCTTCATATATTTGTATGTCCAATTCTTTACCTTTTTCTGTGAAGTTTTCTGCCATTATCTCTGTGAATATCTTTTTGATGTCTTTAGCATTGTCTCCTGCTTCCTCAGTGACTACAATCAATCTTATGTTATTCTTTGAATCATCTAGGAGCTGTTGGATTGACTTTTCATTATTGTTTGATTTTTTCCATAGATTATGCCGTTCCAGTTCATTGGTTGAGATCCTGTCCTCTAGTTGTAAAATTAGGTCTTCTGCCAAATTCATTCTATTGTGCAAACTTTCATTTTCTTTCTTGATTTCCTGGGCTTCTGCTTGTAAGTGTTTAAAAGGTTCCATTGCTTTTGCTATCTTGGATTCTATCAACTCGATGATTTCCTCTTTAGCTTTATTAATCATCGTATTGACAGTGTCCAATATCTCTGCTTTCATCTCAGAGATCAGTTCTGATTTCCATTTTACTAGATCTGCTATGGTTATCATTTCCAAGGATCCTAGAGACTGGCCTTCAAACTTCTCTAGTTTCCTTCCCCCTGTGTTACCTTGAGGTGAGGATCTTTGTACCTGAGACTTTGAGTGTTTCCTCATCTCTGAGTTTTTGACCTTGCTGTTGTTTTTGGCTTTGTACCTGCTCTGTTTTCTGGCAATGTTTGTTGCAAGTCTCTTTCCTCTTACTAGTTAGGAACCTTAAAATATCAGTGTTTCCTGGGTTGTTCTTTACAGTCTGTATTGGGACCTAAAGAAAAACCCCTAGTTCTGGCACACCATATGAGGCACTCAATCAGTACAGTCAGAACACCTTCTTCCGTCTGCTTTAGAGGCAGGAAGGCTCTGGCTCCTGCACTGCTGCAATGGCACTGCCTGAGGTTCCAATGGGCCTGCCTGCTCACCAATGTAGAGTCTCTGGGCTCACTTGTGCAGTCAGCTTTGAGGCCAGTAGGCTGTAGGCCCTGTGCAGCTGCAGTCGTACTGGCTGATGTTCCAACAAGCCCATCTACTCACCAATACAAGGTCACTGGATGTGCTCCTGCAGTTGACGTGGAGAAAGTCAGACTCTGACCTGCTAAATTCAATCCCTGGGTGTTCTTCTGGCATGGGCCTGGAGGCCAGCAAGCTCCAACCCCGGCTTGGATTCAATGGTGCAGTCGCCCCAACCAAATAATATTTGAGATCAGAGTTTTGTGTTTTTACTGTAATTTCCTGAGTCATGAAATTGGTACCTGGGAAGCAGCCAAGGTCAATAACTAGAGTTGTTATTAATGGCACGACAAGAATTGCTTCACATCATACACCCAGGAAAAATCCTTTATGTGTTTACAGTAGCAAAATAAAATGTAACTACATCATGGCCTTAATTCATTCCAGTTCAAAACTGTCATGCTGAACAGGCTACTTGATAAAATTATTTTAAAACAAAATACAGCAGAGCAGCTGTAATAGAAATATGTTGTTCGTTCTCCTAAGAGTTGCTTCCAGGCATACTTGTACTCCAGGAGCGAATTATTCTGGGATGTGTGCCCACAGTGAGACATGGAGTTGACCAGGACCCAGAGCCCACCCTCTCGAGCCTCTGGCAGACACATACATACACACCACACATATGCACGCACGTGCCCTCCCTATACAAACTAATGATAATAAAGCCAAACTGTAACAGACACCACAAGAACAGAATGAATAATTATTTCATGTGAAAAAAAGTAGTTAAATAAACTTCATAGAAAATGGTGACTTCTCATTTGGGTGTTTCAAGATGAGTCAGACTGTATGGAGGAAAGAGGAAGGGCACCGTGAACTAGGTTTCAGAGAAAGACCTCAGCATGCAGCTGGAAAGTAAACGTTAGATGAAGCAGTACTGCTACAGCCAGCCTGGGCTGGAAAGAAACAGGAAGGGTGGAGATCAAACCTCAAAATGATAGGTTGGGCCAGGCATGGTGGCACATATCCATGATCACTGCACTAAGGACACTGAGGCAGGAGGACCAAGAGTTCCAGGCCAGCTTGGACTGCCCAGTAACTTCAAGTCCAGCCTGAGCTTCACGGTAAGACCCATGGTTTTTTCTGTCTCAACCTCCTCCCAAAATGAAGCGAGGACAGCACAAGGAAGACAGTTGTCCACCATCCCTTTGAGCCATGCTCATAGGATCAGTCTTTACCACAGGAAAAAGAGACCACAAAGACGTATAAGTGAAGGAAGGGGCACAATGAACGGGAAGATACCATAGCAGTAGCACAGAATGAAGTGCAGGAGCGACAGATTACATGTCCACTAACTTCAGCAAACTTTTCTAAAAGCATCATGCTTCCCTGGAGACAAGGGGGGATCAAAGACATTCTTCTAATGAAGACAGTTCTTGCATTATCTCATATTTCTCCACCTCTTTCTTTCATTCCAGTTTGGGCTATGATAAAAGTCCACACAAATAAGTCCCAGAATGTTTTGAAAAGTTATACACTCAGTCCTACCAATAGGGAAATGTATGAGACACAGAGATGTAACAAACAAGTGCTGCTAGAAGGACATTATATGGATTTTAAACTTAAGAAAAAATGAAGTGGGGACATGAACTCACTGGGTATTTGATAAATAATACAAAACTACTATGACTTCTCAGGGTTGATAATGTAGCTACAACAGTAACTATATTTTTCAGATTATCTTTTGGAGACTAATACTGAAAAATTCACACATAAAATTATATAATTTCTGGGATCTGCATCCAAATCACCTTGATTTAGGGGGAGTTAGCTGGAGGTTAAGATGCTACAAGATGGACCACGAGCTCCTATGTAACGAGGGTGTTATTAGCACAGGAGGTGTATGTGGTCTACTATATTATTATGTCCAATATTATGCATTTGAAATTTTCCTTAATAAAAAGATAAATCTAAAGTCACTTCCCCAACAAGAAGCTGTAAGACTGGCTTTTCCCTCAGTGCTCCAGAATCTTCATCCGAATATCTGCCCGCCATCGCCCTAACATCTTGAACTCCACAGGTCCACGAAGTAACTCTAGATCTCTCCTGCAAGCACTGCTTCCCTACCTCATTCCCTGTCTCCGCAGCAGCCAGGTACCTGTGAGTCACCATAACTCACTCACACCCACAGTAGTCACTGACATTCCACATAATGGCAACCATTCTTCTCATGTTAACTTTTTCTCACAGCCTCTTTCTCCATCTACTGCACCCTCCTCAGCAGTCTACTTTAAAATCAAAGCAATTGTAGTAATTCTAAAAGAAACATCTTTCAGTGTGGAGGTACATATATCTAATCCCAGCTATTAAGCAAATTAAAACAGGAAGATAAAAAATTCAAGGCTGTCCTGGGCAACTTAGCAAGGCATTGTCTCCAAAACTAAAAAGGGCTGGGAATGTAGGTCAGTGCCAAAGCACCTGCCTAGCTTGTGTGAGGCCCCGGTTCATTTTCTAGCACCAAAAATTGATCCATCACTCGATCCATTAATCAAAAGAAACATTTCTGCCTTATGTGAAGGCTCTCAATGGCTCTTCATCAGCTAGAGTACAGAAGCCCAACTCCTCAGCAAAGCAAAATCTATTGATCTCTTCTTATTTATACACACTGAGATTCTGCTCATATCATCTGCAGAACTACTTACGGGTCTGACTGGTGAGTGGCACAGCCAGCAGGCATATGACATCCATAGTCATATCAGGGGCTCTCTAGAGGCAAGAAGACCAGGCATCCCACATCCCAACCCGGTAGCTTCTCTGCGCTCTGCCCCCGCCATGGTGTCCCTGACTGGCCCTTCAGGACATGGGGGCAGCAGGCCCACATGGTCATGTCTCACTAAGACCTAAGCTGCCTGCCTGTCTGGGCAAAGTATAGATAGCCACAAAACACAACTTCTTTCTGTGCTAATAAATGATCTGGTGAAGGCTCAAACTCAAAACCTATCAGCTGGCTTCTTCCTCAATATCAGAGTGACAGCACCTAAGCCAAGAATCAGAACAGACATTAACCATACAAGGTGGTAGAAATTAAGCCGTAGAAAAGGACACGCAATGTAATGAGAATTACAAATGAGACATAAGTCACCTTTATTAAAGGTGCTCAAAATAGGTTAGCAAAGTACAAGTGGGAAGTATTCAAAGGATGTCAGCTGCTAACAGCACAGACCAAGATGTTCTTGCCCGCCCCCTTGATTCTATTGTTTATTTCTTCTTTCCACCTGCTTCTCAGTCACTTGGCCCCACACTAAAGTTAATGTCTGTCTGCACAAAGATGAGCTGTCTTCCTGACTCTCCTTTTAATTGAGTTTATTAGTACATCTTAACTATACATTATCCTCATATTCATCATTGAGATTTCGTACCTGTACATGAGCTATCTTTTTTTTTTTTTTTTAGGTTTTTGGAGACAGGGTCTCGCTTTGTGGTTCAGGCTGGCCCTCAGCTCAGCCTCAAACTCACATCACAATCCTCCTGCCTCTGCCTCCCGAGTGCTGGGATTACAGGCGTGAGCCACCACGCCTGGCACTGTGGTATGTGGTACTGGTTGCTGCTGGGTGTGGGTCTCCACACCCAGTAT
>PVIR01037836.1:0-14895 GCA_004026965.1 Petromus typicus
CATAGTTAATGATTCCCAGAAGAAAACAGAATCCTTGATAAAGACGAAATTCAAAGACTAATTTAGTGACCCAAATGCTAATCCTGCTGCTTACGTAACCACACAGCTTACTGTGTTTGCAGCAGTAAATGTGACTCGAGTCCTTGCTTATTTGATTGTACAGTTTCTTCCATTTGTATTACTAATTTCATTTCAGCTTCATGCTTGAGCACAATTCTTGATAGGAATGCATTTGTAATGGTAATAATCATAATAGACTTATAAGACAGTGAAAAGTAATTTGAATATATTGCTAATAATATACTATTATTGTTCACAGCCCAATTTTTAAATACAGAGAATTTTTAATACACAGAGAACAAATTGGCTGATATCTTCTCAAAACATGTGCTGCTGAAAAGCTAAAAGGCAATTAACGTGCAAGAGCACAACCTGCTCGTCCCTCAGATCCGTGAACGGCCAGCGCTGGAAACTTCCCTTTGTTTACACATTATATTCTGTCTAATTCAGAGAGTTGGTGGTAAATACTTCCAAGATTTTTTATTATTATGTGAATGAAAAGAAAATTTAATAATGTTCTAACTGGCTGAAAAAGAATGCCAGCTTTGATTAAGTCGATGACAATTAAGCACAACACCGACAAAGGCACTGAACAGAGCATCTGGGGAGTGGGTGTCAATTGTCTTGGACGGAAATACCAAGTCATAGTTAAATAAAGTGTTGTGAAAAGAAAAAGTACCATATTTTAGGTTTGATCAGAGCCCTGAGTGAAAATAATCCAAGGTGATGTGTGGCACCTTCAAATCAATGTAATTTTAGAAAATTATTTAGTGATTGTAAATGTGACATGCCTGAAAAAATGTTAATTAAACTGGGCAGTACAATGGCTGGGTATAGAGTTATTCAGCAGGCTCCCATAGTCACCTGGAAGGAAACTGTAAATTGCAGCTGTCAAAGGCTGTTTTGGACAGGAGAGGAGAGATGACTGCGTGACCCTTCCTGTCCGCTGCGAGGTGCTGCACGCTGCCCCCACCCAGAGTTCACCTGCACACGCGGGTCAGGCAGAGCAGCGGGTCAGGCAGAGCAGCGGGTCAGGCAGAGCAGCGGGTCAGGCAGAGCAGCGGGTCAGCGGGCTCTGTACCGCCCATGGCTGCTCCTCTGTTCCACAGCCGTCAGCACCCCCGACGCAGGGCGCTGGGTTGGAGCTCAGAATGAACAATCGGGCCTTGTATCTTCTTACTCATAAGGACCCCTTCAACCTGAAAGGTGGACAGAGACAAATGCTTGAGAAGATGAACCTGGAGCTGTAGGTTTGGGACTTAGTCAGCTGCAGTGAAAAGCAGGATCCATCAGAGAAGTCCTGGAGAGGAATGCCAGGGACCCTGAACTGCAAAACTAGGAGCTGAAGAAATCTGCAGTGTCATGGCGGGTATACAGAGTTGTGCACCCATGAACGGACATCGAGACACACAGCAACTTGCACCTTTAGTTTGAAGTCTGTGAACAAATGGTTTTGAGAATAATTCACATCATAGTGCTTGCTTCAAGCAAATAACGGGCCTGCCAATCCTGTTTGCCACAACTCTTAGACATGAATGTTGACCTTAAGGAAACCAAAAACCTCCAAAGCATCTTCTCTATATCCCAGAATTCTCTCATAGCCCAGACTTAGGAATTAACTTGACTGTATTTATACTACCAAAGCAGATAGCCAAGACCACATAACAAAATCCAGGTCAGCTTATATATTACATTTTCTCCTGTAGGTCAGCGAGGTGTGACTAGGTATAACTATGCTGTGCCCAGCATAGCCCAAATCCTGACCATATTGACAGCCTGAGGCATGAGCATTTCGTGACACTAGAAAAGGCCCTAAGACAGAACTGAATAAAACAAACGTGAATTTCACAGGCATTGGAATTCATTTCAAATCCGGTTTGTGTAGTGGTATTAAACTAGGAATAATTCACTATGTAAATAAATTGCTCAGTTTGAAATACAGGATTTGTTGTACCCTAGTTAGAAAATTCAGAAATAATAAAAATTTCTTGGAAAGACAATGGATTTCCTGATACCGACTGAAGGGAGGGTTGTTCAAAGAACTCTCCAAACCTCAGTTCCGAGACCAGGCACGTACGACCACGTCTCACTCCACCAGTGAACTAGGTCTTCTCCGGCTCAGTCTTTGTTGAAAAGCTCCATGAATTTCAAAGCAAATTTTCAAAGCAAAACTTAGGAATAACTCCACAGACTATTGTATTACACTGTATCATGCCCAGGGAAGTTCATTTCAATGATACTGTTAATTTTCACCTCAGTTTTGGTTATTTTTTTAGATCACGATAAAGAGATAAAAATTGGATCTTACTGACATGAAGGTGCTGGGAATTTCACCACTTTCAAATAACAAATCAGGTGACCTAGGTTAAAAGCAACCTCTTCTGTTTTGCTGTTGCTGAGTGCCTGCATTGAACTCTGTGCAAGTGTGTTAGGACCCTAGCAATCAGAGCCCTTTTAAGCCGAGGAGTATTTAAGATGCATCCATACCCTCTTTTCAAACTGTGCTGCAAAGTCACGTTCCCATCCTTTGGTCCCCGTGACTCAGCGCTCCTGCTTTTTGCATTTGCTCTGAAGTTTAGATTTCCCTGCATCTTGCTCCCCCTACTGCTTGACAGAGGTGTGCACTCTTGACCATCAAAATTACATTCCTTACTTTAGCATGTAGGGATTTCTCTCTGTGAAGCAAACGCCTGCCTGTGCTGCCCTGCGCCCTCCAGTATGTGACTGAGATGACGGTGAAATTCCTGCCACATGTCTTCAGCCCCTGCCCGTGCTCACTTGGCCTTCTTTCAGAATTCTTTTATGGAGCCAGGCTCACATCCTGGAAACGGGAACGGACGTCTGTCCCAAACTCACTGCCACTTTCTTTCACACCAGGTGCATATGCTCCCTACGTGCAGGCTGTGTTTCTTTGATTTGTCCATTTTTTAGCAAACACTTGTCACAAAGCTTCTAATTTTGGGGCCTGGGACTTAAAGATGAAGGTACTGACAGGATGTACTTCTTGACTATGAAATAAACATCATACCCAGTGAAGGACACTAATATGTCAACAGATGCTTTTCATATATGGCTTTTTATGGAAAATATAGCTGTTAGAAACATATCTGTTTCAATTTTGAGTGAGCCCTATAATTCTTCTTAGTTGCAAAGTATGATGATACGCGTACCTACCTCTGAAGGTGTTTGTGACGAATAAGTGGTGTAAAGTGTGAGAGGCCCTGTGTCTGGCATATCGCAGGTACTCAGTACATGCCTCTTGTTACTGTTACTGACTGACCAGAAAAGGCATTGCAGCCATTGCCGACGATCCTGGTAACCGGGTAAGTATTCACTGCCTGTCACCACCACTCAGGAACATCCTCACCTGACATACACCGGCCTTGCGAATCACTTGAGCTCACCCTGGAAGCAGAAGCCATGTGATGTCTGCGATTCGCACAGAAGTGGGACCCTGAGTGGCTGTGGAGGAACTGTGGGAGCAAAGGTCTCCAGGGTCCCCGAGGTGGACTCTCCAGCCCAGGGAGACGAGTGTCTGCAGATTCGAATGATGTGGCTAGCAGGGGACCCCTGTGGTGGCTGCAGGAAGCTGTGCTCCTATGTGGTGCTATCTTTGTGGTTCTACCGAGCGGCCAGTGATAGGTTGGGCTGCTTTTGGTTACACAGAAGGGCTGGCACTATAGAGGGAGAGAAGACATGGGCAAGCCAATCCCACCAGCATCTCCGCATCTGCTGAATCCTCCACCAGACTCAAGGACCTTCCAAAAGCAACTTTACTGTGCCCGCTGCACAGAGGTCTTTTGGCTCATCTAGCTCAGCATCACCCAGGAGGGTGGATTCGGAGAGTACAGGTCCAACCTTAGTCACCACAGCTTAGAAAACACCCTAGTCACTTTGTCAGCAGTGTGTCCCTTCTGCGACCATATTTAACTTCCAGATCAGCACTTCAGACTAACTCTTACACACCAGAAACACACTAGCACCATCTGCAAAAAGGCTACATAGTCACATGTCCTCCTTTGAATGACATGCATTCTTCTTGAGCCCCACACAACCCTCTGCAACCATGTGGCCTAAATGCTGATATAGAACAAAGTGAACTACTATCCCACAACACAGGAGAGGGCAGGAAAGCTAGAGTGGAAAAGAGAAAGCTAAAGAATCCAGCTGTTTTGTGTTCCCTTCTCCTTCAACAAGCACACTGAAGGTGAGGCTTTTCTGTTGAGCAACCGGAAACTTCATTGTTGAAAGCTTTATGCAGGGAGACTTCCTGCCCGTGTTAGGTGGCAGTGATTTTTTCATCACAGGATGTGGACACGTCTAGCCGCCCTTGGCATCGCCCATTCCAGATGACTCCCCAGCTGTGTAGCAGCCCAGTTGCTGGACAGTGAATGACAGCAGCTCACACAGGGGCTCCGTTCTTCCCTCGTGGGTTCACGCTGCATTAAACCAAGAGGCCGATGGCAATCTCAGGTCCCAGTCTGAGCCAGTACTGTCCCTTGTGGACGGATCCCGCCTTAGATCTCCAGAACCTCCAGCAGAACCCAAAGGCGTAGCTGGTGGAAGCACAAGTGTCACTAGTAAGCCCTTCAGGATCATTGCATGAGTGCTCCCCTTGATTCTGGATACGTGAGTCAAGGCCTGGGAAAGGCCCAGCACACACCAGTTGCTGATGCAGAGCAGAGTGTGTCTGAGGGATGCTAGCCCAGCTGCGAAGCATTGCCTTCCAGCTAGGCTTGTGGGTGTCCACAGGCCACACCATTGTCCTATCAGACCAGCTGAATAGGGGAGTTCTATGCACATGAACTCGTGGGTCTGCTAAGCTTGCACTAAAAGTATTTCTATCAGCATAGTCAAAACTACATGGAGGGCCAGGGAGTTAGCTCAGTGGTTCCGGCGCCTGTCTTGCAAGCGCAAGGGCCCAGGTCAACATATATGCAAAAGTACTAGTCCATGAATCATGTATGACAAGAGAAAAAATCTCCACCTATTACAGGAATTATGTGGGTTTGAAGGTCTAGGCGTAAACACGCCTGCCCCCCCCCCCCATCATACACACACAGAGATCTCCTGTGGCCTCTAATCTCCAGGGCCCACATCAGGCTGAGCGACACCGCGTGGAGGACACACCTTCCGAGGAGGTGAACAGCCCGTTTAGCAAGGTCAGTGCTCCGGGGTGCTCCATCCAGTGGAACTAAGAACCTGAATCAATCATTCACTGAAGAAGAAGTTTTAAATCATTCATACGAGAATGATTCTGAAAACCAAGGCAAACACTATACCTAACATTGAAGAAAAACAAGGGGGGCAAATACCATACTGACCGAATTGCAAACCCAGATCAGGATGTAATATTACTAGGTGCAAAGCAGTAGAGAGAGGAAGAGCTGATGGGCGTGGGAGAGAAAAAGAAGGGCAAGTAAGAAGGCTTTGCAGACTTCAAAGGGAAGTTCCGCAGCTCTTCCTTCAGCTGCCGCGTTTCCGCTGTGCTGTGGTCATCTACAGACTGTCCAGAGTCTTCCACGAGCAGGTTCCTATTAACATCTGGCAGCAGCTCCTCGGCGAAGGTGACGCTGACGCGGTAAGCACGGTCGGTCACTGTCGGCCGGTGCCAGCTCGGTCACTGGAAATAAACATTCGGAGCGTCCTGGACCGGGTGAGCTGTGCGAAGGCCTGGTGGGGCCGTGTCCGGACAGCCTCGGCGACGCCCCCTTGCGGGCCTCTGTGTGTGCCCGGCTCCGTAAGCAGGAGGTTGCATCCAATATTGTTTTTTCTTTATGGAGCAAAATGTATTTTTGGCGGAATATGAATTTTCTTCCTGCTTCTGACATTTCATTAATTCCTGATGACATCAAAGCACTGAAACAACAAAGGGGAGGCTTTGGGACATCAAGTTCCGCGTCCTTCAGTCTTCCAGAAGCGACGGTGTCAGCATCACCTCTCGGCTGGTGTTACCGTCACACAGCCCTGCCAGCGGGCAGAGGCTGGCGTCGCCGCGAAGCCGGGCACCGTTTTCTAACACACACAGAACACGTCTGGGGCCGGATGAGGCTACGACTTCCTGTTATTTGTAACGGTTGCTGTGTCTCAGGTACTTGAGGGAAAGGAACGAAGAAGCACAACGCAAACCTGAAAATTGATTACTGCTGGGAGAGATGGCCATTTAAATAACAAAGAGCGTGACTAAGAAACCACGCCCCAAAGTAGCCCCCAACCACCTGGTTCGGACCGTCCTTCCCGGTCTCTGAAGCCACACTCGTGCGTCCCGGCCTCCCTGCGCAGATGCAGGACCGTGGAGGTGACCGCGGGACGCGAAGCGCAGCCAGCCGAGCGCCGAGGCCGAGCGGAGCGTCCGACCGCGGACTCCACAGCGGCCCTGGCGGGCTCGTGCTCCCCGGCCGGAGCGGGCGCCCCCGCACAGCGCGGTCAGGGCGGTGCTGGCGAAGCAGGAGCTGATCCCAGAACCACAGGGTCCGACTCAAAAAAAACGATGAGATCAACATGTGACTCTCAACCAGGAGTACTGTGTGGTTCAGTGGGGCAGTCGCCAACGTCCAGAGACGCATTTGGTCATCACAACTGGCACTGAGTATGTGTGTGTGTGTGTGTGTGTGTGTGTGTGTGTGTGTGTGTGCACCTGTGTGTGGTGTGTATTGTGCATGCACGCGCGTGTGGTGTGTATGTGTGCATGCGCGCGCGGGTGTGCACAACTTGTGTCACTGGTGTCTCGTGGGCACAGGCAAGAGCGTTGGTACACACCTAAGCAAACTTCCTCTCTTGACCCAGAAGAGTGGTTTGGGCCGAAATGGCTAATAGGCCGCGCACGGCAGTGCCCAGGTGTTTCATTATCTTGCCCGGGTTCCCCACCCCCACCCTCCGCCGCCCCGGGCCCGCGCGTGGCCAGCCTACCGCGAGTCTGCCATCCCGCGGAGGGTCTTCCACCTCAAAGCCCCGCCGCCCTTAGTCCTGCGCGGAGCTCTCAGCTCAGCTACGATGCGCTCGAGGTCCCGCGGCGCCCCCTAGCGTCCTCTGGGGCTCTGTGCAGTCGCCCCACCAACCCAACAGGTGAAAAGCAGGAAAATCTTGATGGAGGTTTACATAGAAAAAAGTGCAACCCCCCCCCATAGCTTATGCATATCTCTGTTTAAAGAATGCGGTTTTTACAAAAATAGGATCACAGTGTTTGTGCAATGTGTCTACTTTCTACCTGGATATGTTTTCATACAAATACACTGAATTCTGTGTCGCTCTGATTGCCTGTCAAACGGAGCAGTATTTCACACTAGGTTCTAGTTAAACAAACGGCGTCTGTTGGCACGAATTTAAGTTGGGGTCAAGTTCCCCACGTGGATGATCTCATTTCACTCTCACAGCGGCTCCATAGTTTCATACTCACTCCAGTTTCGTAGCTGAGGATGGTGACGTTAGAGATTTAACGATTTCCTGGGGTGGGGCAAGGTCCAACATAAACATCTCCTTCGTATCGTGAGGAGAAGTGAGTATCTCTTACTGTTATCATTTTTGTTGTTACCTCTGTGTGTCACCTTTGCGTGTATCCTCGGGTTCCACATCCACAGATTCAAATAGCTGCAGAGCGAGACCCTTGAACGGAGGCAGTGGTGCAGGGCAGCTGCGGTCCCGTCAGCGGGAGGCTGAGCGGGGCTGCAGGTCCGAGGCCAGCGTGGCCTGCACGTGAGATCCTGCTCACAAAGCACAGAGAGAGAGGTCACATAGATGGATATGGAAAACTATGTCTCTGCTGAGCGTACACTGATGCTTCTGCTTGTTGCTCCCTAAGCAGTGAGTGTGACAAGTTCTTGCCCGGCATTCATACTGTCATCTAATGGAGATTCAGAGTCATCTAGTGGGGGTTTAAAGTATCTGCGAAATGTGCACAGATGTACAAATTCTGCCCTGCTTTATGTAAGGGTTTGAATGTCCTTGGATTTTAGTTTCCGTGGGGCCTCCTGGAGCCCATCTTCCGTGGATACCCAGGGATAACTAGTGTGTGTGTGTGTGCACGTGTATGTGCATGCATGTATGTATGTGTGCACATGTGTGTGCGCATGTGTGTGTGTGCATGTGCACACGTGCACACAAATAATCTCCAATTTTAAAAAAGCTCTTTAAGGTTTGGGCACTTTTTAAGAGAATAAAAGATTTCTAACAGTAGATGTCAGGGAGGCGCCAGGTGAGGGAGGGCTGCGCTCGGCCCAGCAGGCGCCTCCTCCTGCCACCCGCAGGCCCCGCATCTGGGTCCTGGACGCTCTCTGGCTGGAAGGAGTCATTTCCCGAGAAAGGGCATTCCAGCGCTTCGCGTTTTCCTCCCTCCTCTCACCTGTGCCAAAGGAAGCGGAATGAAGGAAACCATAAAGATAAAACCACAGTTACGGAAACAGAAAACAGACACAAATGAGAGGACTGATGCCAATGGCACCTCCTGGGAAAAGGTGAGTAACACAAGCAAGACCGAAATGTTAACCCAGGAGACAGAGACAAGAGACAGGATGAGAAGGAGGCCAGCTCTGGACATCACAGACATTCAAAAGGTAAGAAATACTACGGTCAACTTAAGGTGAAGATGCAGTGGAACAATATATACATATTTTTTTGAGACAGGGTCTCACTTTTGTAGTTCAGGCTGGCTATGAGCTCAGCCTTGAACTCACAGCAATCCTCCTGCCTCTGCCTCCTGAGTGCTAGAAAGACAGGCATGAGCCACTATGCCCAGCACTGTGGTATGTGGTTCTGATTGCTGGTGGGCATAAGTCTCCAACACCCAGCATTGTTGTATGTGGTTATTGGGAATTGAACCCAGGCCCTTGTATTTGCAAGGCAGGCACCAGAACCACTGAGCTAAATCCCTGGCCCCAACAATACATTTTAAAAATATAACTTATCATGCCAATTTTAGGAGAAATAGAAAATCTGAAAATTCTTATCATTAGCAAAACTACATCAGAAATCTCCCTGTAAAGAAAATCTCACAAAGGCCCATTTGACTTTATAAGTAAATTCAAGGAATAGCTAATTCCAAGCTTAGCTCTTCTGAAATCTCCGATACGTCAAACCTCACACATCTCATCTCATACTTCCTTGGATCTGTGGCAGTTACATGTAGCAGCACCGTGCCTGGGCACATGTCTGGCAGACTGAGGGCTTCTTCCTTTCTGCTGCAGGGAATACGCGTACCAGAAGCATCTGAGGCCCCTGAGCGTCTCCATTCCGGCAGGGTGGGCGCAGGCTGCTGTTCAAATGTGTTCCTGTGGGACCACCTTGTAGAAAACCCAGCGTCTGGGGTCTCCAGTGCTCAGACCCCTGCTCAGCCCTCCGTCTGGTTTTTCTTGTTTGGAGTTGATGATTTGTTTGCCGGTTCTGGCCACCAACCCTCCTGTTTTTCTGTGACCTCTGTAATGCTGTTAGCTGAATCAATTAGTTAACCAGCCCTCCTAGGTCTAGTCTGCTCTATGTTCAATGTCTGAAGTCTAGTAAATGTCAAGTACTTTTGATTCTGAAACCAAAGCAGCTGCAGCAGGGGGTCCACGGAGTCTGGTCTTGGAGGACTGGGAAACTCATAAACAGTTATTCAGAACAACTGTCACATAACTGATTGCTGCTGAGTCACACTGAAGTTTGGAATCAGCACTTTGAAAGCTGGAATTAGGGCTCCGTAATGCAAACTTGTTTTGACACAGCTGCCATTGCCGATTCACGTAACAGAGTGTGGTCGGGAGGAGGCAGCGCGTTACAGTTGTTCTGCGAGGCCGCCGCCTAAACCTTGCTTCCAGGGGCAGCGTTCTGCTGCCAGCTCGCATCACAGCCCGCAGTGGACTCCAAGGCGAATGAACTCTGGGCCCTGCAGCCCTGCCCTCTCCCCCGCTCCCTTCCTTTCTCCTCTTCCTAGATGCCAAAATTACATGTAGATCTTAATTTGAATTTCTAAAGGGGAGCAAAGATCACGAATAGAAGGCTCTTTTATCCAGGAGCATCGGGGCCGTATCAGAAGCCCTTCAGACAGAAAAGAGTGGATCTTTTCAATAGGAACCAAGAAGGTTCTGCAGTGTCTTCCATGCACTAGAGTGAGTCACCTTAATAAGATACGCCTTTCTAGTTTCACTGCTCTTGTGATGAATTATTAACACGCTCCTATTGTTCCCATGTTAGTCCTGTGCAGAATACAGAACTCTTCTTTGAGGGAAAAAAAAAGGAAAACTGAAAGTAGCAATATATATATATATATATCAGAGGCTTATGGTTCCTGCCAGTGATAAATTAATTTCTGGCATAAAAATGTTTTTAGCTTCATATTCTATGTCGTGCACCAAGTAACTGCCCTGCCAAGACCCCGGCAGAGACCAGTGAAGAGGTCTGATCATTCTTACCATGTTGGCCTCGGCAACTTTTCGCCATCTTGCTCCTAAGCAGAGCACATCTGCCATGAACCGCGGCAGAGGAAGGCTTCGTTAAATCATGAATGCTGTTTGTTCTGCCTTCGCAAGTGCTGGCACTCTACAAAAGTCCTGGCGCGGTGACAAAGGGGCGCAGGAGGGCTGCGAGAACTGGAGGAGCCCACAGCAGCTCCGCGGAAACAGCCCGCGGAGGCGGCCAGGCTCGTACACTTTGCTGCCTGCTACAGCCCCACACAGAGCAGGGTGACGAGGGTTCCTGGGGGTAATCACTTACCTGGAGCTTTAGACCGTGCATTCGTTCAGTAGAAGCAATCTGAAGCATGAATAAAATGATCTGTCTGATAGCTAATAATCCAAAATAAGAGAAAAAGTAAATTTGATATAAGCTTTATATTGCCCTTTTCAAAATTTTCTCTGATGGACTTACACATGTAATTGGAAATATAGCATTTCTGTCTATTTTACATCTTGGAACTTTCCCCTGCATAATTTTAAACCCTTGAAAGCTCTCAGAAGCTTTTGAGTTTCCTTTTACTGCCCTCTAGTGGTGCAGATGCGGACTGGTTCTGGTTTGCAACTGTCAATACGCTAAAGGTTTTTGATGAACAGGTATTTTTTGTAGTGACAAATGTTCACACAGAAATATGGTTAACGGACTTTTATTTCTCATGTATATGACATTTGTGGTATCTGAAATCTCAGCTCCTTTTTACTTAACTCCAAATTCGCATGACTTCAAGTCATTCATGGGAACCTTCATTTACTGTATTATTTTATATTCTGTATTATCATAATATATTAAGGCTAAATGTTGACTTATTATCTGCCTTGATAGCTATGGAGTTTTTTGAAAAGATAATTTTGATATTTAGTTACCATGAAGCAAATTTTAAGACACTGGAAAAGAACTGATTATTTGCACACTTAATACACGGTTTCAGTGGACTCGTCCCAACCTCAAACAATAGCACTGACCCTGCTTCCACATGCACCAAACAGTGGATCTGAAATGGCGCTGACGGGCACCCCTCCTGTCCTCACATCTTGTCGGCAACTGCGATCTTGTGTTCTACAGCCTGTGATTAACACCTGCTGATGTCCCAGATGTGAGTTAATTTTACTTATTGTACTGCTTCAAATAGATTGAGACAACATTCCTGAGATGTGTAATCCAGATGGCTTCAAACAAAGGGGAATTTCTCCACCTCTGTGCCTGCATCCAGCTCTGAGCGTGCCCGTGGTTGCTGGCACTCGCCTCTCGGTGGTGCGCCCAACCTTGGGATACATCCTCCCTTTTCTGTGCTCACTGATGAGATATAATTTATGTTGATTCAACTCTTCACAAATTGCCATCTGTCAGCTTTGCTCTTGAGAGTCCCTCATCTCTTGCGAGTTCCTTCATTGCATTTGGGTAAACGGCAGACGCTCAGGTATTGACTTGAACAAAATCTCCCCATCCACAGTGAACATCTCATTGGAAACTTCCCCACCTCATGGTGGCACCATCTTCTTATTGGTCTCAGTGTTGGTGACGCTTCCATCTGACTTTTCATTCTCCTCTAGCCCAGTGAAATCCAATGGGAACCCTACCAGCCTCGCTGGTTGTGGGATGGGATTAAGAGGCATTTTGACATATGTATTGTCCAAAAGATTTGCCTGTGTTGTTCTGTTTGGTCTTGCAGTGATGTGAATACTGGTGATGTAACCTTCACAGCCAGTGCACTTGATTCCTGCTTCTTCTGGAGCCTGGAGCACAAGTCAGTTCAGTGATTGGTTTAGCACCATCCTGGGGGTGGCTAACGGGAAGACCCACTCCAGTTGTAGCCTGGATGGGACAAAAGGGAAGGAAAGCTTGTTGCTTCTGCTGCTGCTGCTGCTGCCGCGGCCGCCACCGCCTCCCACCTGCCATGCTATGGGCTGCATCTCCTCTGTAATGCCCCTCTGCCACAGCACCCTGCCTCTCTACCAGCCCACTATGGACTGAAACCTCTGCAAACTGTGAGCCAAAATCAACCTTTCCTCCTTTAATATTAGGTGTCATGCATTTATCTCAGCAAAGAAAAAAATAACAGACTAAAGAGTATCTGAAAGTTGTCTCTCCAGGAAATTTTACCGCAAATGGAAATTTTACTATAAGTGGAAATTCAAATATTTCACTCTTAATGTTTGTTTTTAAAAGCTTGCTACAGAAAGGTATCAGAGGTCCCCAAAAATATATTGAATACTCGGTAATTACAGCCAGCACCATCTTAGTCGCGCTGGGACTGGAGCCTGCCAGTCTCCAGGCCCACACTGGAAGTGCTCCCAGGGACTCGGTGTAGGAACAGGCATTGTTGCAGAAACCTCAGCCAGCGACATTGCGTCCAAGCCGGGGCCAGAGCCTGCTTTTCTCCACCTCAACTGCACAAGCACATCCAGGGACTCTGTACTGACTATAGAAGAACAACCCAGGAAACACTGATATTTGAAGGGTCCTAAATATTAGGAGGAAAGAAACTTACAACAAACATCTCCAGACAACAGGGCAGGTACAAAGCCAAAAACAATAGCAACAACAAAAACTCAGAGATGAGGAAACATTCAGACTCAGATGCAAAGATCCTCACCCCACGGTAACACAGAAGGATGGAGAAGTTTGAAGGCCAGTCTCCAGGGTTCTCAGAAATGGTAACCAAAGCAGATCTAGTAAAATAAAAATCAGAATTGGTCTCTGAGATGAAAGCAGAGATATTGGACACAGTCAACACTTTCATTAATAAAGCTAAAGAGGAAATCATTGAGTTGATAGAATCCAAGATAGCAAAAGCAATGGAACCTTTGAAACACCTACAAGCAAAAGTCCAGGAAATCAAGAAATAAAGTGAAGGTTTACACAATAGAATGAATTTGGCAGAAGACAGAATTTCAGACCTAGAAGACAAGATCTCAGCCAATGAACAGGAAAGGCATAATTTATGAAAAATATCAAGAGAAAATGAGAAATCAATCGAACAACTCCTAGATGATTCAAAGAAGAATAACATAAGGCTGATTGGAGTCATTGAGGAAACAGCAGACAATACAAAAGACATTAAAAAACTATTCACAGAGATAATGGCAGAAACTTCACAGGAAAAGGAAAAGAACTGGACATACAAATATATGAAGCATACAGAACTCCACATGCCCATGACATGAGAAAATCTACACCTAGGCGTATAATTATAAAAGTTCCAGATATCCAAAAAAAAGAATGAAATACTGAAAGCAGCCAGAAAAAAGAAAACAGTTACATACCAAGGGAAGCCCATCAGGATCACAGCACACTTTTCAACTCAAACACTTGAGTTACTTATTAATGCAAGAAGAGCCTGGAGTGAAGTGTTTCAAGCCCTAAAGGAAAACAACTTCCAACCCAGACTGATGTGTCCTGCAAAACTATCCTTCAAAATTGATGGGGAAATAAGATACTTCCATGACAAAAAAAATCTGAAAAACTTCACAAATATGAAACCTGTGCTCCAAAACATTCTAAAGAATATCTTGGAGAAAAATAAGGAAAGTTACAAATCCAGGAGATCTAACAGAGTCAACCCACGAGGCCAAACAAGAAACTGATGGGGAAAAGGCAAAAATAGAGTAACAGAGCCAAGAACAGGAAAACATGACAGCACTAAATATGCCTATATCAGTCATAACCATTAATGTCAATGGACTCAATGTGCCAATTAAAAGATACAGACTGGCAGAATGGATCAAGAAGCAAGATCCTTCATTCTGCTGCATACAAAAAACACACCTAATTGAGAAAGAAATCCATGGACTGAAAACAAAGGGTTGGAAATCAATAATCCATGTGACAGGTAACAGCAAAGAAGCAGGAGTGGTGATCTTATTTGCAGACAAAATAGACTTCAAGCCAAAACTGATAAAGAAAGATAAAGATGGACACAGGGAAAAATCCAAGAGAAAGAAATAACAATTTTAAATATTTATGCACCAAATTCTAATGCACCCAACTATATAAAACAAACATTAATGGACACGAAAAAACAGATAAACTCCAATACAATAATAGTAGGGGACCTCAATACCCCACTGTCACAAAGAGACAGATCGACTGGACAAAAAGTCAATAAGGAAATCCTTGAGCTAAACCAGACTCTTTAGCAAATGGACTTAATAGATGCCTACAGAGTATTTCACCCCACAAAGTCAATTTACATTCTTCTCAGCTGCTCATGGATCATTCTCCAAAATAGACCATGTGCTGGTTCATAGAACAGGTTTGAGTAAATGCAAAAGGACTGAAGTTATCCCTTGTATTCTGTTGGACCACAGTGCCCTGAAATTGGAGCTGAATAGCAAAAGAAAGCCCAGGATCCTCACAAACACATGGAAACTGAACAACACTCTGCTGACCAACCAATGGGTCACAGAAGAAATT
>PVIR01037837.1:0-14889 GCA_004026965.1 Petromus typicus
AAAAAAAAAAAAAAAAAAAAAAAGAAAGGGACATGGGGGTGGGGGTTTAGCTCAGTGGTTCCAGGGTCTGCCTTGCAAGCACAAGGTCCCGAGTTCATTCCTGGGTAACCACATACCACAGTGTCAGGCGTGGTGACTCATTGCCCACCAGCAGTCAGTACTGTACACCATGATGCCTATAATCCCAGCACTCAGGAGGTGGAGGAAAGAGGATTGCTGTGAGTTTGAGACTAGCCTGGGTTACATAGTGAACTGAGGGCCAACCTGAACTACAAAGTAAGACTCAGTCTCAGGAAAAAAAAAAAAAAAAGAAAAGAAGGGTGAGAATTTAGTTTAGTGGTTCCATCATCTGCTGGGAAAATGCAAGGTCCTGAGTTGATCCCTGGTTCTGCAAAAAAAAAAAAAAACAAAACAAAAAAGAAAGAAACCTAAGGAAACTGAGATAACTCAGTTTCAAAACTGAGTTTTTTTTTTTTTTAATAACAGACGCAGGCCCATTATCTTCCTATATTAATGCTTGATGTGCAGTGCTAAAGAGTAGGAGGTAGGCACTTTTTTAGTGTTTGTATATACATGTTTGAAGCCAATATGGAGACACTTTTAACAGGGTTTGACACGTCTAATATCTTTCACTTAACAAATGCCTTGCTTTGAAGTTAGAATTGTGCCTAACAATACAGGCAATGGAGCCAAGGGGCTTGGATTCAAGTTCAGAAAGTAAAACTTTCTTAGAGAAATAACCTCTCTGGGCCTTATTTCTGTAATGAAGAATTCGAATTTGACTGCTGTGTTCTTCTTCACTCTATACATCTGTGAAGTGAAAGGAACATATCTTGTGTTTTTTGGATGGTGGGGAGCTAGTCCCTGTGCTGAAGATCTGTTTTCCTGCTAATTCTGGGTCCTCTAGAAAATAAGTATACGTGGTTGTCAAGTCTATGGAGGAGTCTTCATTGGAGGGAGAGAATGAAGTGTTTGCACAAAGGAAGTCTGTTCACAGCATCTTCCCGGCAAGGGATCTGGTAGCAAGGCTGCTCTGCTGGCATTCCTCCAGCCTTCCTCGATACACTCAGCCTCAGTGTTGGGCTAGAACACACAGCAGCAGCCTGAGGTAACTGTGCCACTGGATGAGTGTCTTTGACAGTAGAACTTGCCTCTGACATGTTTAACTCAGGTGATTGTATTCTGATTGGTGCCCATGAAATTGATGTTTTATTCCAGTTTTCGTATATTGCTGCTTAGAGTGGACACAAATCAATTTATTTGGAATTGGTCAAAACTTGAACCTTCAGGCACTGGTGATTTTTCATTACTTTATGAATTGTTAATTACAGAGAATATTTTGACACATTTTAGACTTTTCTCTGTCTTTTTCTAATGATGAAGACAATGTATATGTATTTTTTTAAAAAATCTGGAAAGTATAGAAAAGGACCAAGAAGAAAATAAAAAGCATCTGCAAGCTGAATGTGATGGCACATCTTGTACTCTCAGCACTAGGAGGCTGAGGCAGGAGAATTGCTGTGGGTTTGAAGCCAGCCTTAGCTACATAATGAGACCTGAACTGCATAGTGAGACCCTGCCTCAAAAATAACAGACCAGGGCTAGGGATTAGCTCAGTGGTTCAGTGCCTGTCTTGCAAGCGCAAGGACCCAGGTTCGATCCCTTGGTAACCACATACAATACTGGGCGTGGAGACTCACGCCCAGCAGCGATCAGTACCATGTACCACAATGCTGGGCATGGTGGCTCAGGCCTGTAATCCCAGCACTTGGGAGGTAGAGGCAGGAGGATTGCTGTGGGTTCAAGGCTAAGATCAGGGTCAGCCTGAATATAAAAGCGAAGACCCTGTCTCAAAAACAAACAAACAGGAAAAACAAACCAAACCAATCACTTGCAACTTTCTTTCCCATGATGCATTTTCTTCTTATCATTTGTGCAATAACAGACTTGGGAAATTCCAGTTAACAGATATTGGGGAACTTACTTATTCCTCTATGCTGATTAAGATTGAGTCATGTTTGTTAAATCGAGTGGCACAAACTTTCCATGGCCCAAATAGGCAATGAATGAATCAGCCAGTTGTAGAATTCCAGGGAGCCCTCAATTGAACAGCTATTACCATCTCCAGTTTATTGTGGAAATAGGGCCAAATTTTTTTTCCCCCCATTCCAGATTTTATTCAGTAGGTAGTTGTGGTAGGGTAGAATGGGCTCATACACAGGCAGCCAGCTGGAGCCTAGCGTGGTTTTTTGCAAAGCTGCAGTATAAGCTAAGGGCATCAGGAAGGTGAGGGCCCTTTTTACCTTTCCTGCCTCCACCTAAGTCCTTCTCCATGCTCGTCTTCCCACCGTGATTAGGGACATTATCAGGGAAACATGTAAAAGGGCACATCTGGGTACCGCTCTGTTTCATATGCATCTGTTCCATCTTTATATTCAATTCTTGACTCAATACAAGACTTTTTAAACCATGGTTTTTCTAGTAGGAAACCTGACTTGGAAACATGGGAGGTGGGGAGAGGCGGGCTGTGTGAGGAACCCTGGCACGCAGACTGGGGGAGAAATGTCTGACGTAGAGAACCCTTGGGCCTGGAGAAAACCGTGCACTGCAGGTCCTCCCTCTCTCTCCGGGCACCAAACCAAGGGACAGAGCCAGCTGCAGCCCCCCATCATCCTGCCCTTCTCAAACTTTCACTTGTAGTTAGTAGGTAATTTGAACAACTTTTACTATTTACAAAGCCACACTGCAAGAAGTAGGAAAGGAAGCCTGCAGGACACAGGGTGGAAGTGATGATCTGGGGAGCTCCTAATCCTTTCACCATTGCTTTCACATTCCTGTAATAGGGCCTAATATATATATATAATTTTTTTTAAGGGTTTTTTTGAGACAGGGTCTCACTTTGTGGTTCAGGCTGGCCCTGAGCTCAGCCTCAAACTCACATCACAGCAATCCTGCTTTTGCCTCCCAAATGCTGGGATTACAGGCGTGAGCCACCACGCCCAACACTGTGGTATGTGGTACTGTTTGCTGCTGGGGTGAGTCTCCATGCCCAGTATTGTTATGTGGTTCCTGGGGATCAAACCTGGGTCCTTGCTTGCAAGACAGGCGCTGGAACCACTGAGCTATATCCCTGGCCCAATAGGGCGTAATATTAACATGTGTTTCTTTGTTTTTTGCTGATTTGTCCCCAGCGTTTTTTTTTTTTAATTTTATATTGAGATAGGGTCTCATTAAGTTAAACATGCTGAGTTTGAACTTGCTTTTCTTCTGCTTTCCAAAGTACTAGGATTACAAGCATGAGCCACCATGCCTGGCTAGATCTTTCTAGCTTTTAAGAAAATCTGGAAAAATTGATTTCTTTTTACTGTGAAACTTCCCATTTTAGAAAATACTATGCAGGTCCAAGAAAATGGGGTTATATGTTAGACTTAGCCACTTTGTTATCACTTCTTACGTAAATAATTTTCAGTCCCACCAGAAGAGCACATTTATTGAATAAAATGTTTGAAGAGAAGATTTAGGTAAGGAGCTTCCAAACTTTTCATTCTGTGTAGATAATAAGAAAGTGGTTTAGTTGTGGGAGTGACAAATCCAGATAGGGAGTGAAACAGGCCAGATGTTGGGGTTGCAGGAAGTAATACAGGTATTACACTCCCCAAGAGAAATATATATTTTTTCTTGCTAGAATGTACATCCTGTGTGCTCTCCTTTCTTAAAACTTGAAGAGATGATGGGCCGGGGAGTTAGCTCAGTGGTTCCGGCGCCTGTCTTGCAAGCGCAAGGGCCCGGGTTCGATTCCCCGGTAACCACATAACAATACTGGGTGTGGAGACCCACACCCAGCAGCAACCAGTACCACGTACCACAGTGCCGGGCGTGGTGGCTCACGCCTGTAATCCCAGCACTCGGGAGGCAGAGGTAGGAGGATTGTGATGTGAGTTGGAGGCTGAGCTTAGGGCCAGCCTGAACCACAAAGCGAGACCCTGTCTCAAAAAACCTAAAAAAAAAAACTTGAAGAGATGGTAGAAATTAGATCTTTGTGAAATTCATTGATTTTTAAATTTTGTTTTGCCTTTTGTTTTTTTGAGGCAACTTCATTCTGTTACTTCAGCCTGGCCTTAAACTCACTGTGTCGCCCAGGCTGGCCTCAAACTTGTGGCCATCCTCCTGCCTCAGCCTCCCAAGTGCTGGGCTTTATAGGCATACAAACCATCTTTGGCAGATTGACAGGTATTGGTAAGAAAGAAATCATCCTTGGTCAAAATTTGGAAAATGGTGGGTTAAACAAAATTAAATAGATTTCCTGACTAAAAGTTACTGACCTTAAATATGTTAATGTGCCTTGTAAATTCCTAGAAATATGTAGCCCATTATCATCTCCATCTCCACTCCTGTCCCCACCCCTCCGTGTCTCTGAGGGAGCTGGTGTTCCTCCTGGTGAAGCTTAGGCTCTGCCTGTTTACCGGGCCCTGCTCCTGCCTCTTTAGGGTCTTTGCTTCATAGTTCAGTCTCTGCTTTCTTACCTCTTTTGTTTTGTTTATCTGTATTTGGTTTCCTCCCATTTAAACAAAATAATTCCTCTTTCCTTACACAAAAATTAACTCCAAATGGATCAGAGACCTCAATATAAGAGCTAAAACTATAAGCTTCTTAGTTAGGCAAAAACTTTCTAAAATACTGTGCCCCCCCAAAAAAGCTTAAGAAACAAGAAAAGAATGGATTAATTGGACCTCACTAAAATAAAAAACAGCAAATTTTCATGGTATAAAGAACACAATGAATAAAAATGAAAAGGCAATCTATAACCTGAAAAAATATTTGAAAAAAGAAATACTTGTACTTGTCTTAGTTGCTTTTCTCATCACTGAGACAAAATACCCAACATTCAGTTTAAAGGAAGAAAGTTTTAACTAGACGCACAGCTTGAAAAGGTTTCAGTCTATTGTTGACTGGCTCCGAAGCAGACGGGCGTGGCAGAGGATATGACAGAGAAGAAACCGTCCATAGCAAGCAGGGCAGGCAGAAGGCAGCGAGTAAGTGACAAGTGATCAGCGACCTCTTTCTATCCTCTGTATCTTATCCAGTCTACCCACCTGTGGCGGATAGCACTGACAGCCAGGGTGGGCCATCCTTAATCCTGCCCAGAACTATGCCAAACCAGTCAGTGGACTAAGTTACTAATCTCACACCCTTGATTCTAGTATCACACACTGCAGATCCAGCCCCCTTGGAAATGCTCCACTTAGGACCCCGTGGAGCTTTGGGACATCGAGCCACAAGCCACAACAGTACCATGGCTATCAGGGATATGCAGATCAAGACCACAGTGAGATTCCATTTCATTAGACTTGCTGTCATTAAAAAGACAGATAATAATAAGTGTCACTGAGATATAGAGAAATTGGAACTCGTATAAGTCACTGGTGGGAATGTTAAACAGAGGTACCTCTTTAGAAAATAGTGGCATTTCCCCAGACGGTTAAATAGAACTTCCACATCCATATGCATTAGCTTTATGTTGCTGTAATAAACTATCTCTAAGTATTATTCCACAAAAATTATAAAACTTAAAAAAGGTCCTTAGTTCGACATTTTGGAGGCTGGAAATCCAAAATGGGGCGGTTCTCTTGGCTCAGCCATTGCTGAGACCTGTGTGGCATAGCAGTGCCAGTGTGTGAGGGACCAAAATACCATACTCCATGTAGGAAGCTGAAGAGACTTAGGGTCAGGGCGAAGGTCAGGCTTCTGTAACAGCTCATGCTGGAGCGAACCCACTCCATGAGACCAGTACAGTGATCCAGAGGTCCACAAACCTCCTGCTAAAGCCCCACTTCTTAAGGACTCCATGCGATCGAGGCTGGAGCATATAGTTCAACTGTGGCACCTTCTTAGCTGTGTCAGGCCTTGGGTTCAATCTCTAGCACCAAAAAACCAAAAAAAGATTCTACTGCCACGATGGGAAGTGTCCAATACATGAAACTTCGGTGGACAGACCACACCCAAGCCATGTGACCTAGCAGTTCAACACCTAGGTATATAATAAAGAGAAATAACAACTCAAGGTGTGATTAGGAAATAATGTTTAGATGTTTAAAATTTTATTATAGGAAAAAAAACATCCTGATTGATCTCCCTCAAAATTCTCCCCCTTGCTTCAAACACACTGTTCTTGCCACTACTGAAGCAGCTCCTTTTGCATCTTTAGTTGTGCAATTGTGGCTGCCCCATTGTCCTGCATCGGTTTAAAATGTTTAGCATTCACGGTCATCTTGACGTGGCGGAAGAGGCGTAAGTTGCACAGTGCCAGGTCTAGTGAATAAACTGGATAAGGACACACTGTTAAGTGAGAGTCCTTAGTACCGCAAAAACAAATAGACACCAGACACACTGTAATGTTTTTCTGAGCCTTCAAGCCTGGTGGGATAAATGTGTTTGAAGTAAGGGGCGGGGGAGTTTTGAGGAAGATTAATGGCATTGTGTCTTTTACTGTAATAATTTTTGAAGTTAAAACTGTCACTACACAGTTTGATTTCCTCTTTTGTGCCTATATAAAACCTTGTGTGTGAGTGTTGACAGCAGCATGATTCATTTCAGATGTCTAAGCTGATAAATGGATAGACTAGTGTGGTATCATCAGGCAATGAAATATTACTTGGCTATTAAAAATAAAGTATTACTAAATGGCACCAATAGGGGAGAAGCTAGTCACCAAAGAGCACATATTGTGTGATTCTGCTGATGTCAAATATCCAGAATAGGCGGATCTGTACAGACGGATATAGATTAATGGTTGCCTAAGACCGGATGGGATGGACACAGTTTGAGGCTAAATGAAGGAGATAGTGGCTGCTGATCATTATGGACTTTCTTTTTGGGGCGATGAAAATGTTTAAAAATTGATTGTGGTGCATCTAAAAACCATTAGCCTTGCTCTGGCAGTTGTTACTATTGACTGTTCTTGAAATTCTCTTTCCTTTGGCTTTTATGGCATAGTTCTGTTCTCCTTGCCCCATCTCAGACATTTTTTTCCTTAGCTCTTTTTTACCAGCTTGAGGTTTTTTGGGGGGGCGGGAATTGTATTTTTTTTAAGTTTTTTGAGACTGGGTCTCACTTTGTAATTCAGGCTCGTCCTAAACTCAGCAATCCTCCTGCCTCTGCATCCCGAGTGCTGGGATTACAGGTATGAGCCATCACAACTGGCACTGTGGTATGTGGTACTGATTGCTGGTGGGCATGAGTTACAATGCTCAGCATTTTTGTATGTGATTACCAGGGACCAAACCTGGGACCTTGCGATTGTAAGGCAGGCACTAGAACCACTGAGCTAATTGCCTAGCCCTTTACCATCTTGTTTTTTTAACCAGCTTCTCTGTTTTTATTGTTGTCTTGATTTCATTTGTTGTCCATGGCTTCCAGAACAACCCAGTTGTTAATTTCAAATCCATTGCTATGACCGAGGTAAGTGAACGAGTAACTGTTTATTCCTTTGATTTGAGCCAAAGTAAAGACGGGCAAATTGTGTGACATATACATATCTGGCTACAATTAGTTGGTTGCAACTGACTGGCCTTGCATATTATCACACTTTTAAAGACTTCCATTTTCATCACATATATCCTCATCTACCTACATTAAGAGCCTGTTATCTAAATACATTAAGAACATATCGCCCAGGAGTGGCAGTGCCTGCCCATAATCCCAGCACATTGAGAGACTGAGGCAGGTGGATTGCAAATCTGAGCCCAGCCTGGGCAGGTTAGCAGTTTAGCAAGGTCTTATCTCAAAATGTAAATGACTGAGTGAATAAATGAGTGAATGAATAAATGAATGGATACATAAATAAATCGACAGGGGGTGTTCAATTCCCAGTATTGCAAGACAAAAACAAAATTGAAACAAAGCAAAAAACACATATTAAAACAAACATCTCCCTGCCACCTTTTACTGTAATGCCTTGTGGTCACCACTTACACAAATTGGTTACAGAAGTCCTACCTGCTGCCTTTTGTTTTACTGTTTTCTCAGATATGGTCTAGCTGAGGGAGACATCTTCATTAACATATTTTTTAGTCTAGGTAGTGACTTGAATCAGCAGAGCTTTCTTTCATTCCTTTTTTTGTGGCTAGAAACCAACTCTACATTTCTGAACCAAATCGAGTAGATTGCGATGAAAGGAGCAATAATAATAACAACAGCAGAAGAGAAAAGCCCTCTTACAGAGAATTTTGAAGTAAAGTCACATATTGAACAAAAGATATTTAAATGAACTAAGGAACAAAGTAAGAGCTTTTCAAATGAAACAGGGCTTCCTGCCAAGTCCCCTCAAAGTGCCCCGGGCCTCTTTCTCATTCACTAGTGTTACTTCAGTCCATGTATGGAAGGATGTTCTCTTTCTAGTCTCATTCTCTTCCCACCACCTAGTGGACGAGTCCTGGGCACTAAGTGCTTGTTTATGGAATGAAAGTAATCAGGCCTCAGGAGTTAAAGGATATTCTCTGAAGAAGATAAGAAAAAAACAATAAATTTAACAGTGAATAGAAGTGATGATATCTGAATTCATCTCCGGATCAGAGTAAATTTGGCAGTGAAGTGATAGCATGTATTTACTGGAAAGTTAGATTACCCTGAAAGGATTTTAAAATAATGACTTGGAAAATTTGCTTGGAAATTCAGCTGTAACTGGGACCTATTTGTGATTCTTTTCTCTACAATTTTTAACCCTTTAATTTATATGTCTTTTTCCTCCAAGAGTATAAGATTTATTTTGAGAATAAAGAATTCAGGCATTGGCTTTAGTTGAAGCTCATAATCATCAAATGTACATATAGAACGAACAAGGATAAGAGCTTTTAAATTTTGTAGTTAGTTTATTTTAGGGTGCTAGGAGTTGAACCCTGAGTTTTGTGTATGTGAGGCTAGTGTTCTACCACTGAGCTACATGTCTGGCCCCTGTATTAATATTTTATTTATTGCTTTGTTCTAAAAAGAATTTCAGGTAGTGAATGAGAACTTAAGGAAGAAAAGATAAATTTCTTTCATTACAGAGGTAAAAAATAGTTTGGCCAACCTACAATAGATAAGTAGGTGGACATCAGAGTGAGGACATGTGGTAGGAGAAATATTTGAGTAATCAAACGACTTGTGTTTGTATAGTCACTTCATAGCTAAATAAGAAAACAAGATAATGTGTGAATATTTTGGTTACAGGCCAAGAGTTTTTGGCCACCTGGTACTGCACAAGTCTGACATGCTCCAGTTAAGGTGATTACTGACCTGTTTGATTACAGAGTTGTAGCCTCTATGGAGAATCTGCACACAGCGCAGCTGACCTCCAGGAGTAACGTCTTCCCTCAAGCCATGCAGGTTCCTGCTAATACCATTCTTTATTGTTTGTCGTACTGTTTTTATTTTGAAAACATGGTCGCTATAGAAACTCTCTTTTCTGACCGTGTGAGAGAGAGAGAGGAGGAAAGTGCACTTCCTTAGTAAAATCTTTTGGTTGATGGCTTCAATACCAGAAGCTTAAATTTGTTTTCCTAGTTGGGGTCTGCCAGTTGTTTGCAAGTTACATAATGTCTTTCTTGGTGGTGTATCTTTAGAAATTGGCTTCATTGCAAGTTCTCACTACTTAGTGACAGAAGATTGAATTGGCAGGATCTAGAGCAGAGGCTACCAGCCCTCAGTGATGGGCAGGGCAAGGTAACACAATCCCTTCTGTCTTCACTAGCATAGCTGCCTTCCCAGGCACACTGGCTCACCTTTCTAGCCTCACTTCCTGTGGAAGATGCCTTAGCCTCTTTTTCATCCAGTGAGTGCTCCCTGCTCTGCTCTTCTTTCTGGTCCAACTATTTTTATCTAGCAATTTCTGTCATTCCAGGCTTAGATCCATACTTAGACCATACAGCGAAGACATGGAAGAAGGTTGATAATCATTTGGAATGAATGGGAAGAGAGAAGATTCTGGAGACAAGATCAGTTTCTGGTTGACAAAGATGGTTCTCTGACCTGAGTGTCTAGTGTGATAGCCACATGTGCTAATTAAAATTAAATTTCCGGGCCGGGGATTTAGCTCAGTGGTTCCTGCGCCTGTCTTTCAAGTGCAAGGACTCAGGTTTGATCCTCGGTAACCATATACAATACTGGGCGTGGAGACTCACGCTCAGCAGCAACCAGTATCACATACCACAGTGCCGGGCGTGGTGGCTCACGCCTGTAATCCCAGCACTCGGGAGGCAGAGGCAGGAGGATTGCTGTGATGTGAGTTGGAGGCTGAGCTCAGGGCCAGCCTGAACTGCAAAGCGAGACCCTGTCTCAAAAAACCTAAAAAAAAAAAAAAAAAATTAAATTTCAGTTTCCCATTTGTACTAGCCACATTTCAGTGCTCAGCACCTACCGATTAAATTGAACATTTTATCATAACAGAAAGTTCTGATGGACAGCTCTTCCCAAAATCAATTCCCTAAGTAAAAATAGCATTCTTCTGCCTACTTATGTATCCACTATGCCTGGCTTTCTGAATTTTCTTCCCCAGTTCTCAGATCAGTGATACCTCTTCAGCATTAAGGCCTCAGCACTGATATTATTTCTTTTGGAAAGACTACTTCTTCCACTCTTTCTAAAGTAGGCTCTTTCACCCTGTACTCTGTAGCACCACTCTTATTATTGTCTGGAATATACCCTCTGTTTATTCATAGTAAAATATAAGCTTTATGTGCAGGACCTGTAAGAGTGCCTAGAACAGGTAGTTGTGCTCAAAAAATGTTTTATGACACCGAATAACTACTCTGTCTGAGAGATCTAAGAACTCGCCCATTCTTCCTTCCTCCTTGGTCTCCTCACTGACTCCCCCGACAGCGTCCATGGCAGAGTTTCCATGTAGTTTAAACGTGGAGATCCCTCAGTGCCCTTTCTACTTAGTATGAACCAATGACTCTGCCGCTGAACTTCATCTTTTACTTCGTGAAATCATGCCCACAGGTTTTTGAATGGTTAGTTTCAGCTGAAAAATGTAATGAACAATACATCTGGAAATATTCTGTCATGTTTGATCTGAGAAACTGTAGAGAACCAGCTGCTGATCTGAAAGGCTTTTATTACGACACAGACGGTCTATTGTCCACAGAAGCACTGGCTTTTCCACAGTAGTATGTGTGTTGCTTTTTCTGAGCTGTTAACTTGAGAGAAAAACACTTGTATTTGCTAATTTATGCATGACTTGTATTCCTTAAGAATAGTTAATTGTTTTCTTTTATTGAACTGATTTACTGTTCATTTCAGAGTTTTTTGGTACTCATTTTTTTTCTTTCTAAAACTCAAAATCTAACTTGCCAGAGAGGATTGAGCTACTTTCCATATGGGTTTAAAATATTTCACTGATTTATGCATAAAAATGTAGTTGAGATTTATGATTTGGCATTCTGAGATAACTTGATATTAATAAAGTGAGTTTCATAATTCAGAATATTAATGTTTACTTGTTATGGAATACTTTATAATCATGATATTGTGAAAGAGGAATCAAAAGTAGAAAGGGTCCAGGGCCGGGAATTTAGCTCAGTGGTTCCGGCACCTGTCTTGCAAGCACAAGGGCCCTGGTTCTATTCCCAGGTAACCACATACAATACTGGGTGTGGAGATTCACGACCAGCAGCAGTCAGCACCACATACCACAGTGCCGGGCGTAGTGGCTGACGCCTGTAATCCCAGCACTCGGGAGGCAGAGGCAGGAGGATTGTGATGTGAGTTTGAGGCTGAGCTCGGGGCCAGCCTGAACCACAAAGTGAAACCCTGTCTCAAAAAAAACAAAAACAAAAACAAAACAAAAGTAGAAAGGGTTCAAGAGATAGAAGGAATGGGAAGGAGGGGAAGGGATAGGGAAGGGGGGAAAATAAATACATCATGGCCATGTTCCACCTCCCCAGAATGAATGTAATCATTACATACTAAAAGAATGTAGTAATAAATAAAAATTTTAAAAACAAAGAAATTGACATCCAAGCCCTGCATAGGAGTAAATTTGAAGATGGTAAGGATATATAATTTGTGGCATAATACATATATACATATATATATATATAATCTAGTTAGTGTAATATTCTGGTAATAAAAACTATATTTTAGTTCTGGGAGTGATAATTTAAAAAATTTTGACCATTAGTATTTTCAAGATTTATTTTTCTATTTATTTATTTTTAGGGGTTTTTTTTGAGACAAGGTTTCGCTTTTGTGGTTCAGGCTGGCCCTGAGCTCAGCCTCCAACTCACATCACAGCAATCCTCCTGCCTCTGCCTCCCAAGTGCTAGGATTACAGGTGTGAGCCACCATGCCTGGTGCTGTGGTATGTGGTGCTGGTTGCTGCTGGGTTTGAGTCTCCACACCCAGTATTGTATATGGTTACCCGGGAGTCGAACTCGGGTCCCTGAGCCGGCAAGGCAGTCACTGGAACCACTGAGCTAACTCCCCAGCCCAGTATTTTAAAGATTTATATAGAGTGATGATCAGTAAGACATTAAGTAGAAATTATTATACATAAATAATTTAGTTACTTTTTAATCTTTTTTGAGGTATGAGGGATTGAACTCTGGACCTTGTGTTTGCCAGGCAGGTGTGGCACCACTGAACTACATCCCCACCCCTTAATCTTATTTTTTAAATTTCAAAAATTATATTTCCACATTTCAGAAAATAGGAGCTGGGCATAGTGGCTCACGCCTGTAATCCTAGCGCTTGAAAGGCTGAGGCAGGAGAACTGCTGTGAGTTCAAGGCCAGCCTGGGCTACACAGTGAGTTAAAGGCCAGCCTGACCTACAGTGCAAGAGTCTATCTCATGAAAGAAAGAGAAAAATAGAAAGAAAGAAAGAAAGAAAGAAAGAAAGAAAGAAAGAAAGAAAGAAAGAAGGAAAGAGGTAGTACAGATTTACATTCATTCAGAATTTCATAAGGTTTAATACAACCACTGTTAATATTTGTTTTTATTCTTTCAGTGTTTTTGCTATATACTTATGAATTTTGTTTCTTATGGTAGTGTAGTTGTTCTTTATATTTCCTTTAATTTTTTAAATCATTTTGAGTATTGAGGATCAAACTTGGGACCTTGTGCTTGTGAGACAGGCACCAGAACCACTGAGCCCTATATTCTTTCTTTTAAATGAAATATAATGTCATATGGATTTTATTGCTGACTCTTTATAACCAGTTTTTATTTTAGTGCTGACTTTTTATAACCAGTTTTAATGGCCCCCATAGTATGCAATCTAAAAATATCCTTATTTACTAACTTGCTCCCTTTTGCTTAAAAAGTATTTTAGCTATCATAATTAACATCATAGTGAGTAGTTGTTATATCTAACAAAACAGTGAATATTTCAATGAATATTATTATTACTACATTTGGTATTATTGCATTCTGGGCATGGAGAAGTGAAGTTCGTAGGTACAGTTTTTTTTTTCAGTACTGGGAATTGAACTCAGGCCCTTGTGCTTTCAAGATAGGTGCAGTCCCACTTGAGCTAAATCCCCCGCCCCTAGGTACATTTTTTATGTTTCCTAAAACACTACCAGATAATATGCCAGTTTATATTGCCACCCACAGGGCATAAAACTAGTCCGTTGTTGAATTCAGCATTATGTATCATTCGTTTTTAAGCTGCTCTATGATTAGGGGTACACATATCTTTCAATTTCACTTTTACATTACATGGCGAAGCTGTACATTTGGTTTCTAGTATCAAAGTCATCATTGTTTCACAAATTTTCCCCAGGTCCAGTAAGTTTTATTACATTTCAGACTACCTAATTTAATTTATATACATACGGACCTTTTGGAGATGCAGCAGATTGTCAATTAAATGTATATACATGTATGTTTTCCATATAAATTTCTCTTTTCCCTCCTCCTCAAAGATGCCTTCACATCAGTTCCTCAACATAACGTCATGCACACGTACTCATTTTGTCATCCACATACACTGTGGAAATTATCTTAACAGTTGTCTGGAAATGAGTATTTGAGTTATGAATCTTTCCCTTGCAGGTTGGAAAAGAGACTGTTCAAACCACTGAAGATCAGATTTTGAAGAGAGATATGCCACCAGCATTTATTAAGTGAGTAATCAAAATATTCTGTTGCTAAACAAAATGTTCTTGTTAAAAAACTGATTCCAAGGCTGGGGTGTGGCTCAGTGGTACTCCTGCTTGCCTGTCAAGTGCAGGGTCCTGAGTTTGATCCCCAGTTCTACAAAAAACAAACAATTCCAGGAACAATTTTTATTTTTAATAGAAATCTTATATTTGCAATTGAAGTGTCAAATTTTATCTTCCAACACTTATTTGTGCAAATTGTTATAAATCCCTAAATTAAGTCTAATCACAGTTTTTGGTAAGGATATGGGACAAGCATGTGGAACACTCATGTATCGCTGTTGCGAATGTAAATTGGTACAGGTGCTTTGGAAAACAGTTTGGCTTTGGTAAAGTAGAAGATAAACAGTTTTACTCATATATGTTTTCTAAAGATATATATACACATATATCTTGAAATCCAAATACAAAAATATTTCATTATTGTTCTTGATGCCCCACTGACTTGGCTATAATTGAATGGATTAAAATAACCATAATGGGGGCGGGGGATTTTGCTCAGTGGTTCCGGCGCCTGTCTTGCAAGTGGAAGGACCCGGGTTCGATCCCCGGTAACCACGTACCATAGTGGGTGTGGAGACTCATGCCCAGCAGTAATCAGCAGCATATACCACAGTGCCGGGCGTGGTGGCTCACGCCTGTAATCCCAGCACTCGGGAGGCAGAGGCAGGAGGACTGCTGTGATGTGAGTTTGAGGCTGAACTCAGGGTCAGCCTGAACTACAAAGCGAGACCCTGTCTCAAAAAAAAA
>PVIR01037838.1:0-14896 GCA_004026965.1 Petromus typicus
AGGACATGTGAGCCCAACACCCTTCCTCAGACCACCCCTCTATGTCCTTTCATTGTCTTCATCCTCTGCAAAGAGCCTTCCCTGTCCCCTTTCCAATGCAAATTCAGCGCTAGCTGCAGGAAAGCTGCAGGAAATGGGACTATCAGGGACTAGAGTTGAGGCAGGAGAGTAAAGAAGCCTGAAGGAGGAGGACAGGAGTAGGGTGGGCTCAGGGAGGAAGAAGCAAAGAACAGGGAGTGGGTGAGGAAGGCTGGGGCCTTTGCCTCCAAAGGTTCTGGTCCCTGAGCCTCACTTGCCCAAGGTCCAGCAATAATCTGTGGCTACCAGTTGGTCTGCTTGCCCAGGCCCAGTGTTGGTTGTCCTCAGGGACTCACCTTGTGCGAAGTCTGACAGCAAGGCTAGGCCCAGCAAGAGCAGCAGGCACTTTCCCACAGCCATGGTACCCAGGACCAAGGAGCAGCAGTAGTCAGGCCAGAGCTACTCCAGCTTTATAACCCTAGGCTGGGAGAAGCAGCCAATGGGAGTCCAGGCCAGAAGTTGACCTTCCAGAGGTCCGATGAGCAAAGTGCCTAGAGAGATTGCAGACCCTATCTGCCTCATTGGCTTACTTCCTCCACTGGCCTTTTCTCACTCACAGATATTGCTTAGGTTTTAAGTGGGGAAATTGTGGTTGTGTGACTTCTCCAAAGGTGATATGAGATCACATGCCCGATGAGCCTGGGCCACTGTAGCATACTGTGCAATGGTTTTCCATATCTAAGGAAATGATTTCTCCCAGCATGGGAGATTAAATTAAACCTCCTGATTCCATGGAAATGCATATGTGCTGAGCTGTTACACCAAACCCAAAAAATCGATTTGGATTTGCCTTTTAGGCAAGCTACAGACCCAACTAGTTTATGCACTTGATGAATAGAATTTTAAAACGTAGATCACCAGAAACAGGGTGTGGCTTTGCTGTCAGGTTTTTCTGCAGTCCTTGACACAGTCTAGACCCTGGATGCACTCTTATTTAAATGTGGACTTCAAGAGTCAGCCTACCCACTCTCCTGTGTACCCTCACTCGCATCATAAGAACTACAAACTCTGAAATGGGGCGCATATTCTGCAGAGGCATTAAGTACAATTATTACCCAGCCTAATACTCAAGTCTCAGAGATTGTGTCATTCCCCCCTCAAAAAAAAAAACCCCACATAGGATATAAATTCAAAGTTTGCAATACTTCAGGCTTAATATTATCCCATTTGATTCCTTCACAAAAGTTTGTGCGGTAGTCATTAACATTTCCTTGTTTTGATGCCGGAAAAAAATCTGGCCAAGGTGACAAGGAGGGTAAATGGCACATGTGTAAACAGCTGTGAAGACCACACCGACTTTGTCACTCTGCTAGTAGAACCCAATGAGTCCCAAGGGCCTCAATGGGTGTCCAAAGACCAGAGGCAAAGTCTCTCCTCAAGGATGTCACCTCAGGCCTTGTTAGATACAGATCTCACTAATACTAACCCCATGGCATGCATAAGAATGAACATGTGTCAACATAAATAATTTTCTGTAATGTGCTAAGAAAAAATTCTTTACTAAAGGCTTTCTCTGGGATTTCCATTTAGGTTTAATCCTAGAATCCTGTGGATGGGGAGAAGGGAAGTTATGACTTGCTGTGCAGCCCGACTCTAGGGATTCTTTTCTGTGTAATCTCTGGGTCTTCCTCATGGTTCTTCTTCCAGAAGCCCTGGTCGTCCAAACTTCCCAAGGCCAGGAATAGTCCTGAGCTCTGGGTCAGTCCAAAGGAAAATAGGGGCCTGTGGAGATGCCTAGCAGCTTAACAGTGTGTTAAGGGGCCTGTGGAGATGCCTGGGATGGGGTGGAGAGAGATAGTTCCAGAAACTTCAGGTGGGAACATAGCATAATTTTCATTAACATTTATACAATGAGTATAATAGACTTGAAAAAAGAAAATAAAAGCTAATTGCTTTCTTAGTACAAATTGCACAAAGTGGGACTTGGCACAAATTCATCTCAGCATGTGGAGACAACAGAAAGCAGCTGACTCTGTCAAAAGTTCCATCAAAGGGCCGGGATTTAGCTCAGTGGTTCTGGCGCCTGTCTTTCAAGCACAAGGACCCGGGTTTCATTCCCCGGTAACCACATACAGCACTGGGCGTGGAGACTCACACCCAGCAGCAACCAGTACCACATACCACAGTGCTGGGTGTGGTGGCTCACACCTGTAATCCCAGCACTCAGGAGGCAGAGGCAGGAGGATTGTTGTGATGTGAGTCTGAGGCTGAGCTCAGGGCCAGCCTGAACCACAAAGGGAGACCCTGTCTCAAAAAAAAAAAAGTTTCATCAAAGACATTCAAAGAGGGCCTCGTTAAGATCTATTAAGGTCTTAAATGTTTACTGAAGATGGTGTGCATCTTTAAAATTAGAGATTGCATATGTAATATGAGGCTAGTGCTACCAACCTCATGAGTTCATGGAGAGGGGCTGAGGAAGGGGCAGTAACTCCATTCTTGGGCAAATGTAGGGTCAGACCAGACACTACATATGATTCATTCAGGAATGAGCTCATTGATCTCGGTTCCCGCAGACAGGGTTGTGTTAATGTACATGTGGCTTACAGTCCCCATGCCAACTCCACACTACTATCCTACCCAGGACTCCTTTCTGGTGCCCCTGTGGTCTTTTCCAGGGACCCAAGTAACTGGGGATATTCCCAGGAATCTCTGTGTTACGCCATGAAACTTCTCTACAATCTTCGAAGGGCAGATGATGTAAACATAAGAACAGTTATGTACTCTGGTGACTTCATGAAATATTTCTATTTTCTCTGCTAATCCTCCTCTCCAACCTTCAACTACAAGCAGCTAAAATAAAGTGAAATAAATTGGCTCCGACCTGAGTCTCACAGGTGACAGGAGGGATAGTCCAGGATGTACCAGAGGGACCCCAGTGTTGGGCCCCTGGTCTCAGTGAGCTTTTCAGGGTAAGAAGCCAGACGCAAAAAGATGCTTTTCATTTATATAGAACGTGAAGCACCTTGAGTAGATATCCAGACACAGATAACAGGTTAGTGGTTGCCAGAGGTTAGGGAAGAGAGTAGAGCAGCTGCTTGACACATGCAGAGTTTTCCTTAGTTCTGAATTAGATAGTGCCAAGAGCTATACAAATTGGGAATGTAATAAATGCCACATGATTGCACACTTAAAGTTGTTAAAATGGAAAGTTTTACATTTTGTGGATTTTATCATAGCTAAATAAGTAAAGAAAACGTCTAATTAAAAATTACCCTGCCATAAAAAATGATAAGATTGAGTCATCTATACTCAAATGGATATATCTTCAGGATATCCTCATAAGTGAAATAAATAGGTCACAGATGTGTAAATATCATATCTTTTCTCTGGCCTGAGAAAATGAAGATGTAAATGAGTAAATTAGTTCAAAGTATATAAGGTAGATATTGTGAAATAGAAAATACTTAAAAGGAAATAGGGTGTAGGGGTAAAAAACAAAGGGAAAAATAATGTGATGATAATAATAAAAAAAGGAAACAAAGCTTATGTATATAGGGAGTGGAGGGTTGTAGGGTGGTTAGGGGAACGGGAAAAAATGAGAATTAAGTTGTGTCATAAACAAGTACAAATTCTCAATGTTGAATGTGATGATGATGTGTATATATAATGTACCAATAAAGATTTGAATTAAAAAAAAAAGAGCCCATGGTTTGGATTCGATGTTGTACTGCAGTTTGCCTGCATCATTCTGTGTTTTTACTCTCTGGTGGGAACTACAGGCCCATGCGACTACTGACTGCAATAAAAAGCATGATGAAATTACTGTCTATTCATTTTATTTCATTTAAATTATATCACAATGTGAACAACTGCATGTGGCTCGTGGCTTTAGGGCAAGCTCAATGACTGAAGGGAAGAAAAGTTTCAGAAATTCCTTCGGAACTCAGAGGAAAGAGAACAGATCAAGATAGAATCATAGTAGCTCAGTTTGTGAAAGCTAAATCTTGAAATCAGCCCAGATGCCCTCCAGCAGAGGCCTGGATGAAGAAGACTAGGTTTGTCTAAAAAAAGGAATATTATCCAGCCATAAAGAATGGTAAATTTGAGCCATTTATACTCAAGTGGATGCACCTCAAGGATATACTCATAAGTGAAATAAATAGGACACAGATGTATAAATACCATATCTTTTCTCTAGTATGAAAAGCCAAAGGTGTAAATGAATTCCAAAATATATGATAGGTACATAGTTGATGAAATAGGAAGAAAATATGCAAAATGAAAAGGGAAAGAGTGGATAGGGGAAAGTAAAGAAGGAAAGAAAAAACTTGATAGTAAATAAAAGGAAACAAAGCTTATGTATATAGGGGACAGGGGTTGAGGGAGAGCAAGGGAAAGGGGAAAAAATGAGAATCAAGATGTGTTATGTACAAGTTCTCAATGTTAAATGTGATCATACTGTATGTGTAAAATGTACCAATAAAATCAATTTGAAAAAAAAAGACAGAGGAGAGGCATGGTCAAGGAAGAAAAGAAAATATTTGTTGGGCCTCATGAGTTGGCTGGGTTCACCATGCTATTATCAGAGCATAACGAAAGGGCACCAAAGCAGAGATATCACCCATTGAAACAGTTTTAAATTTTAAAGTGAAAGTACATTTGTTACAAGCATTGATACATGAGGAAAAAAAGGTATTATTTAGAATTTTACAAATGCCAGAATAATTGCAGACCTTTGGGGGACTTTATCTGCTAAAGATCAGTGGCAGCAAACCTTTTAGAGATGGGTAGCCTAACTATATCCCCACATCCACTTATTGATCACACTCTGCCAACATTGCTATTAATCTGAAATATTAAGGTTTCAGTTTAGGAAAAATAACTCATTCATTAACATCTTTAGTCCTTAAAAAAAAAAATGCCTGCAACAGATTTTTCACAAGGGAGAAAACACTGAAATTTAAAATTTTTTATTTAAACCGAGCATGGTGACACTTACCTGTACTACTAGCTGGAAGGCTGAAGCAAGTGGATAGCTTGAACCCAGGAAATTAGTTCAAGGCCAACTGTGGAAACATAGTAGGATCCTGTCTCAAAAAGAAGAAAAAAATGAGTAAGTGAATGAATGAATAAATAAAAATAAACAAATATTCTTTAGTTAGCTAAGATTAGTATGCCTGTAAGAAAAATGTGACGGTTAAAAAAAAAGGAAACAAAGCTTATGTATATGGGGGCATGGTGGTTATAGGGTAAGCAGGGGAATGTGAAAAAATCAGAATTAAGCCATGTCATATACTGGTATAAATTCTCAATGTTGAGTGTCATTATGATGTGCATATAAAATGTACCAATACAGATTCAAATCTTAAAGAAAAAACATTAGTATGGGCCGGGGATTTAGCTCAGTGGTTCTGGCACCTGCCTTGCAAGTGCAAGGGCCCAGTTCGATCCTGGTAATGACATACAACAATGTTGGGCCTGGAAACTCGGAGGCAGAAGGATTGCTGTGGATTCAAGGCTGAGCTCAGGGCCAGGCTGAACTACAAAGTGAGACCCTGTCTCAAAAAAAAAAAAAAGAACAAACATTAGTATGTCTGTTCAAGAGCAAAAGAAAGACATTTTCAGAATTAGAGGCACAGAAAAATCAACACTTTTTGTAAAAAAAGAACTCTTACAGTAAACTGGTAGAAGAGATTTAACACTTTAAATCTCCCATAAATGAAAAAAGTCTATAAATAATTCTTGTTAATATGGTTATAATAGGGGCCAGGGATTTAGATCAGTGGTTCCAGCATCTACCTTGCAAACTTAAACTTAAGGTCCTGAGTTTCATCCGTGCTAACCACAAAACACAGTGCCAGGCATGGTGGCTCACATTTGTAATCCCAGCACTCAGGAGGGAGAGGAAGGAGGATTGCTGTGAGTTCAAGGCTAGCATGGGCTACATAGTAAGCTCAGGGCCAGCCTAAACTATAAAACGAGACCTAGTCTCAAAATTATATATATATATATATATATAATTATATATATTATATAATTATAAATATATATATTATAATATATATCATATATATAATATATATAATATATATATTATATATATTATATATTATATATTATATATATATTATATATATTATATATTATATAATTATATATATATAATTATATAATATATATATAAAATTATATATATATAATTTTATATATATAATTGTATATATAATTTTTAATATATATATTAATATATATTAATAAAATAAAGGTAATCATTTCATGTAAATCAAAACACATCATATAACATCAATGAAACTTGGAGATGAAGGATTAAAAATAATGTAATGAAAATAAATCTCTCCTTTAAATTGTACGTGTCAAGTATTTTGTCTCAGTGGTTAATACAGACAATTGGTACTCCTAATACAGTCATAGCTGTGGCTATGTGCTTTAGAAGTTTTTGGAAATGGTTTGTGAGAGGAGTGTGGGACGGTTTTAAAATGCAGGCTAGAAAATGCCTAGAATACTGGGAGAAGTCATTGGTGTGGTATGGATCACAACTCAGAAGACCAAAATATTGATAAGAATGTGGACAGTAAAAATAGTCAAGCTAATAAAGTTTCAGCAGGGAACAAGGATTGTATTAAAAACTGGACTAGATTTATGTATATGGGGGGGTGGTAGGGTGGGTAGGGCTATGGGAAAAAATGAGAATTAAGTTGTGTCTTATACTGGTACAAATCCCCATTATGCAGTGCAATCATGATGTGTATATTTAATGTACCAATAAAGATTAAAAAAAATTAAAAAAAAAAAAAACTGGACTAGAGACCATGTGTGTTGTACTCCAGCAGAAGTTTGTCTCCATTGTGCCTATGACCAGAGATTTTGAGAAGACTGAAATAAGGAGCCGTGGACTAGTTCATCAGTTAAAGGAAACTTCAAGGTTGCCCAACATTCAGGCTATGATGTAGGTACTGAGGCTACTTTTAGCCAGATTTACATTGAGAATTAAGAGCAAAAAATAGAACAAAATGATTCGAAGTTTTCCAGGAAAGAAATCATCTGTAAAATTGGGACAAATGAAAGTGTGATTGCTAAAAAGATTACTATTACTGTGGAGTTGAATACTGTGCACGAGGACAATAGGAAAGATGGCTTGAAGGCAGTCAGGAGCTGGCCAAACCCCACAATTCCTAGGCTCAGAGGTCTAAAAAATTTAAACTTTCACTTAAGAACGCTAGGTCCCTAACTTGAGAAGGACCACCTTAAGAACTGGCTCCCTGGGAAGGATTCGTTTCCCTGAATTCAGCCACCCAGGCACTCATACAGGTGGGAGATCTTGGTATAATCTATGTGGTGCTGGTTTTTCAGGCATACAGAATGAGTTGTGGGGTCATGGAAGCTTCCACCCAGATTTCAAAGGCATGGGAGGCTGGAAATATATGACTTACGGGGTAATGCTTTGGGAAGCTTTGAGAGTGAAGCTGAAGGTGGAGTAGAGACTCCACAATGGTAGAGATATCAGAGACATGGACTGTTTTCTAAAGAAGGTAAGATGTAGTGAGCAGAGCTCGCCAAAGAGAAAGGCCGTGGGAGTGGGCCTGGGCAAGCCCTTTAATGATCACAACTCTCCAAAACCTGCCCCGGGCACTGCATGTGGAGCTGTAAGATATAACCTTTGTCTTCCAGGAGTTTGCTTCTTCAGTCTCATGACTGTCTAGTCTCTATTTTTTCTTTTAGAACAGAATGTTTAACTGTGCCATTGTGTGTTAGAACTATTTAACTTTCTTTTTAACTTTCAAAGGGGCTTACAAGTAAGCCTCCCTTGAATTTCAAAGAAATCTTTGCAGTTGCACTTTTCAGCAATACTGGAACTGTTAAAATTTTGGTGACTTGTAGAGATGAACTGAATATATCTTTCATAATAAGATGGATGAGTATTTTCTGAGTTGGGGGGCAAAATATCATGGTGTAGATCTAAAATATCCCCCAAAAGTCTCAACTGATTAAATCATGGTGAGAGTGACATACATCATTGAATTAATTCACTGATGAAGTCAGTGACTAAGTATGCTTCGCAGGTGGGGCCTGATCAAAAGAGGCAGGCCACAGGATGTGATCAGGAAATGTGTATTATTGCACCTGCTTCTGCTTTTTCTCTTTGTTGTCCTGGCCACTGTGATGTGAGCAGTTTCCTCACTGGACCCTTCCACCATGTAGTTTCTGCCTTGTGGTGGCCAACCATGGTCCAGCCTACTAAAAAGGGAAGCCAATGCAAACTTCTCCTTTTGTCCCAGAGATAACAAAGCTGACTAATAAAGTAACATGATTAAAGTATAGGCAATAAAATACTGCATAAGATTATCATAATTTTGAGCTTAAAGACATTCATAAAAGATCTGTCATTCAAGTATGCAACAAAATAATCTAACATTAGAGATAAAATAACATTGGCTATTTTGTCTAATTGTTGAAGCTGTATGGATGGCACATACGAATATCCTCTATTTTTGTATATGTTCTAAACTCTTCATGTTGAAAAAAATGGACAGAGGGTGGAAATCCCTGTTTAGAAACCTTATCAATTTCTCACTTAATATGGGTTCAGGAGTAGAGAAGTCTTTTTGATAGGTGTATATAGTAAGGAACAGGTAGTAGTTTAATTGCTCCCTAATTATACAGGCCTTATAAGGCAAGAGTACTTCCATGAATAGTCACACAACCCATATACTCAAAAGGGTTCAACCCTCTACTATTGATATTTTGAAATTGTAAATAATTTTTGTTAATAAAGGTTTCACCTTTATACTTTGCTCTGGGTCCTAGAAGTAATGTCTCCAGTCCTGGCTAGACCTCATTTTTCTGGCTCTTTAGTAGCACCATCATATAACACTGAAGAACTTTCATTTCTGAAATGAGGTTTGAGCAATTACCTGTGTCTAGGTTGCTGGATCTAAGCAGGTGGTATCTCTCTTTGCTGCTTAGTGAATAGGTGAATAAACAAGTTTGGTAATGGTAAAAGAGGTGAACTACAATATTTGGTTCTGGCAGAGCATTATCCTGTTCAAAACTCTTCTCTGGCCCATTGGGCAAGCCCTTTAACGATCATAGCTCTCCAAAACCTGCCCCGGGCACTGCATGTGGAGCTGTAAGATCTAACCTTTGTCTTCCAGGAGTTTGCTTCTTCAGTCTCATGACTGTCTAGTCCCTAGTTTTTCTAATTAAATACCACCTTTCAGCTTGGCACTCAGGGCTTTTCACTACACAGCCTTCATATCATATCCAAGACTCCCATATTTTTATTCCAGGAAAACCACTATCTCTAACTAGTAACAACCCAAAGGATTTCTGGATATTCCAAATATCCTCTGGAGGGAGGATGATACTTTATTAAAACAATTTCTTGAGGGCTGAGGATTTAGCTCAGTGGTTCCAGTGCCTGCCTAGCAAGTGCAAGGTCCCGGGTTCAATCCCCAGTAGCCACATACAACAATGCCAGGCGTGGAAACTCACACCCACCCACAATCAGAACCACATACCACAGTGCCGAACACGTGCACACCTGTAATCCCAGCATTTGGGAGGCTGAGGAGGAGGATTGCTATGAGTTCAAGGCTGAGCTCAGGGCAAGCCTGAACTACAAAAGTGAGACCTTGCCTCAGAAAACAAAACAAGACAATTTCTTGATCCTTGCACTCTTTTTTCCTCCCCAGGAACCCAATATTTCATCCTGCCCGACACTTACTATTATTTGTGAACAGTATTCCTTTTGTTCTATTTTACAAGCTCCTTCCGTGCTTGGGAAATCACAAGGTACAATTTAGATATAAATCAAACAAGACTATACCTTAGGCTCAGACATCAGCTGTCCAACTCTGCATTAAAGTCTCAGAGCTAAGCCAGGCATGGTGGTGCATAACTGTGATCACTTGGGGGGCTGAGCCAGGTGGATCAGTCCCAGTTTTAGGCTAGCCTGAGCTACATGGTAAGTTCAAGGCCAGCTTGAACTACATAATGAGACTTTGTCCCAAAAGAAAGGAAAAAAATATATATATATATAATACATATAATATATACTGTATATTTTATATATACCATAGATTATATATATTATACATAATATACAATATATATCAGAGCTATTGCTCATTCACTATATGATCTTTAGAGAAGGCATTTAATCTGTCTTATCCTTTGTTAAAAGGTATAAAATAATGAGAATGCAATTAGTCAATCATTTTATCCTTGTATTTTTAAATTTGTATTTGTACATGTTTGCAGTATATGATTATATTCTTTGTACTGTGTTCATACATGTACATAATATGTACTAAATTTTTTTTTATCCTGATCTCCTTCTTTACTTGCATCCCTTGGCCCCTTCCCATCTGAAAAAAAAAATCTATTTCCCTGTTTCTTATTATCTGTCTTTTAGTTTGTTCTTTGTTTATATTCTGGTTTATTATCTATCACTTATTTTTCTGTTTATATTCTGGCTTGTCTATATAAAAGGAACTACACAATATTTAAGCTTGCGCATCTGATCTGTTTCATTTACTATTATAATCTGAAGGTGTACCTATTTCCCTACATGACATATTTATTCTTTTTCATGGCACTGTAGTACTTCATTGTATATAGATGTCACATTTCCTTTATCTCTTCATATGTTTATGGACATATAGGCCACTTCCGAGATGAGCTGGGCTGCTCTGAACATGGCTACGCATGTAACACTGTAACATGATAGCTTTAACTCTTTCAGGAAGATATGTAAAAAAAAGAATGGGTGAGTTAAGTAGAATTCTACTTTAATTTTTTAGGAATCTCCATACTGATTTCCATAGTGGTTGTACAAGTTTATATTCCCAACACCACCATAGAAGGGCTCTTTTTCCCTACAGTCTTGTATTTCTTCTTTGATTTTTTTGTTTCCCATTCTTTCTGCAGTAAAGTAGAATCTCAGTGTCATTTTAATTTGCATTTTCTTTTTTTTTTTTCTTTTTGAGACAAGGTCTCATTTTGTAGTTCAGGCTGGCCCTGAGCTCAGCCTCAAACTCACATCACAACAATCCTCGTGAGTCTTCACACCTGTGGTTACCAGGGGATTGAATCCACACCCTTGTTCTTGCAAGACAGGTGCTGGAACCACTGAGTTAAATCCTTGGCCCTTAATTTGCATTTTCTAATGACTAGAGATGTTGAACATCTTTTCATGTATTTATTGGCCATGTGTACTTCCTCTGACAAGTGTCTATTCCTTTCAATTGCACATTTTTTGGACTGGGTCAGTCTTTTATTTGGAGGGTCTAATTTATGGGGATTCTTCATATACACTAGATTTTAGACCTGTCTGAGGAATAGCTGGTAAAAGTACTTCCTGATCTTTAGGTTGTCTGTTAACTCTGCTGGTTATATTTTTTGCTGTACAAAAGCTTTCTACTATGATGAAGTCCCATTAGTTGATTCTTGGTGCTATTTCTTGTGCTAAGAGAACTCTGTTCACAAAGTCCTTGCCTATACTATGTCTTCAGGAGTTTTATCTAGTTTACCTCACAACAGATTGTTTCTGTTTTAACATCTAGGCCTTGATCAATTTTGATTTCAGTCCAGCACATAGTGAGAGATCTCAGTCTAGATTTAATCTTCTGCACGTGAGTAGCAAATTGCCCCAGAACCATTTGTTTAAAAGGCTATCTTTCCTCCAGCATATATACCTTATCTCTTTTTCAAAGACCAAATAACTGAGTGTGCCTGGAGTTGTTTTTGAATCTTCTTTTCTGTTCCTTGGTCTACTTTTCTGTTTTTGTGCCAGGGATTGTGCAGTTTTTATCCCTGTAGCTCTGTAATATAACTTACAAGTCCAGTGTTGTGATACCTCCAACTTTGTCCTTGTTGCTAAGGAATGATTTTTACTATTCTAGGTCTCCTCTGGTTCCATATAAATTTTAGGAATGTTTTCTCTAATCTGTCATAGATGCTACTGGTATTTTCATTGGGACTGTACTACACCTTTACAGGAATTTTAAAGTATGTTCATTTTGATAATATTTGTCCTGATTACTCAGGAACAGTATATTTTCCCATTTTTTTTGTTGTCCTCTTCAATCTCATCTTTCAAAATACTTGGTTAGATTAATTCCTACGTATTTAATTTCTGTTGCTGCTACTGTAATGGTTTTCCTAATTTCTTTCTTAGTGAGTACATCAATGGAGTACAAGAATGCTATTGATTTTTGTGTGATTTTGTATCTTGCTACACTACAGAATTTGGTTATTAATTCTAGGGTCTTTCCACGGAAATTTTTGAGTATGTCATCTGAAAATAGTAATAATTTAACTTTTTCCATCTATATACTCTCTCTGTCCACTATAACATCTAGTCCATCTATCTATCTATACTCCTCTCATTTCTTTCCCTTACTTGATTAGTCTAGCAAATGTTTTTTTTTTTTTTAGGTTTTTTGAGACAGGGTCTCGCTTTGTGGTTCAGGCTGGCCCTGAGCTCAGCCTCAAACTCACATCACAATCCTCCTGCCTCTGCCTCCCGAGTGCTGGGATTACAGGTGTGAGCCACCACGCCCGGCACTGTGGTATGTGGTACTGATTGCTGCTGGGTGTGGGTCTCCACACCCAGTATTGTTATGTGGTTGCCGGGGAATCGAACCCAGGTCCTTGTGCTTGCAAGACAGGCGCCAGAACCACTGAGCTAACTCCCTGGCCCCTCTAGCAAATGTTTTGAGTACTATACTGAATCAAGTGCTGACAGTGGACACTTGCCTTGTTCCCAATTTTGAGGGGAAGCTTTCTGTTTTTTTCAGTTTAATATGATTTTGTCAGTAGATTTGTCACAAATATTTTCTGTCAGATTGAAATAGGACCCACTTATACCTGTTTAAAGGCTGAATGGATGTTGGATTTGTCAAAGGCTTTTCCACCTCTGTAATGATCCTGTGCTTTTTGTCCATTAGGACTTTTTTTTTGAGACTTCTTGTTTTGTAGTTCAGCCTGAACTCACTATGTAGCCTGGGCTAGCCTCAAACTCACAGCAGTCCTCCTGCCTCTGCCTCCTGAGTGCTGGAAATATAGACGTGAGCTACCATGCCCAGCACTGGGATCAAACCTGGGACACCTTGTGCTTGCCAAGCAGATGCTGGAAACAATGAGCTAAATTCCTGGCCCCCATTAGGTATTTTATTTTTTTAATTGATTTCATTGGAACATTTTATATATCCATTATGATCACAGTTGACATTGAGAGTTTGTACCAGTATCTGAAAAAAACTCATTTTTTTCCATTATTGCTCCTCCAAATCTCTCACTCCCTATCTATATAAACTTTGTTTCCTTTTTAAAATTGTTTTAGACCATTATTGTCTTAGTCCCTTTTTCATTGCTGTGACAAAACCCCTGACACCCACAGCTTAAAGACAGAGAGGTTTCTTTTGGCTCACATTGTAGTTCATGTTTGGCTGGCTGTAAGGCAGGATGAGATGGCCAAGGGGCATGATGGAAGAATGCTGCTCATTGCAGGCAGACATGAAGTAGCATCAGAGGACCAGCCAGGCCATGCCCCAGTGACCCGCCTGTTCTGACCAGACCCTGCTTTTGAAGCATGTTAGCTGTAAGCCCCCATAATTCAATCACCTTCCCAAAAACCCATCTATGAGGACATCAAGCCCTTGGGGAACATCAAGATAGAAATCATAACAATCATCATTACACAAGTTGGTGTCTGAAAAGGGTTAAGCAGCTGAGGCCTCCCATACTGTAAGAAGGTATCACTCCTCCCTGTCCTGAGGTCAGAACATGTGAGTGACAGGTGTGAGTGCGCAGGAGCCGACCTCAGGCATGTGAGGAGGAGATCCTCAAAGCCCAGAGGCTTTCCTTCTCTCCCTTCCAGGTCATTCTTCTGGAGCGCTGCTTAAGGACACAGGTGATACATATTATCACCAGCCACAGGGAATAATGGAGTCATGTGATTTATTCACTATAAAATCAAGATAAACTAAATTAACAGCACACATAATTTCTCAGAATCTCCTCTACTATGTGAAATAGGGGTAATCAAAGAGCCTTGCAGTATTGCTATTAATAGACAAACTATAAGGTGTCACATAATGTGTGTGAAGAATTTAGTTTGCTATTACAAAACTTAAACCTCAAATAAAAACAAAAATTTAACATTTAACATGATTAGTCTTTATAAATGTCTACCACATAGAAAACATTGGAATAAGTTTGTTCCCCTATATTGCTTTATTTAATCCTCAGACACTAACACACACAAATAGGTATTCACCTTATTCTACAATTGAGGCCATCAAGGCTCACAGAGAGTAGTCTCTTCCCAAGACATATAACTAGTGCTAATGAAGCAGTATTCATATTTAGATATGAATGGCGCCTTCTCCACTGTGACTGGGTGTGAGAAAAAGCCACTTGTCAGCAAGGGTGGGATAAGAAAATGTGGAGGCTAGAACAACTGATGGTCCATTCATCCCCCTTCCCATTGCCGGTCTGTCACCAAGTCAGTACCAGCAACTACAAGAGATCTCCAGGTGCTTAGCTCATCATGCCTGCTGCCTCTTTCTGAAGGAATTCTGGATATCCTCTCACATGAGTACCTTTAGTTGTACTGTTGCACTTGTGTCTGTGGTCTCAATCACGAATTCATTGTCTGAGAAACTCTGCTTCTGAGAGGGTCGCCTCCCTCAAGGTCAGGCAAGGGTCACCCAACATCAGGCACTCCCTACCTTCATAAATCTTCCGCAGGGAGCACAGCTGCCTGCCATGAGCCTGGCAGGATCGTTCCACACTCTCACACACACCGTCAGGATTTCTCCGAGCACACTCCACGCACGTCAGAGCTGCAAAG
>PVIR01037840.1:0-14893 GCA_004026965.1 Petromus typicus
AAAGCGAGACCCTGTCTCCAAAAACCTAAAAAAAAAAAAAAAAAAAGGGAAAGAAAAAATATGATTTAAAAAAGGAAACAAAGCACATGTATATAGGGAGCGTGGGGGTTGTAGGATGAGTAGGTGAATGGGAAAAAATGAAAATTAATTTGTTTTATATATTGGTATAAATTCTCAATATTGAGTGTGATCATGATGTGTGTATAAAATGTACCAATAAAGAATTCAATTTAAAAAAGAAAAGAATTAGAAGCAGCAAATAAATATATGAAAAAATATTCAATATCAGTGGTCATTTGAGATATGCAAATGAAAACAACACTGAGATTCCATCTCACTCCAGAAAGAATGGCTGCTATCAAGCAATCAATCAATAACATGCCAGCAGGGCACGTGGGCAGAAAGAAACCCTTCTCCACTATTGGTGAGAATGTAGACTGATGTGGCCAGAATGGAAATCATTATGGAGCTTTCTCAGACAGTAAAACGAGGGGATTTAGGCCGGGGATTTAGCCCAGTGGTTCCAGTGTCTGCCTGGCAAGCACAAGGTACTGAGTTTAATTCCTAGCACCACATACCACAATGCTGGGCTCACACTTGTAATCCCAGCACTCAGGAGGCAAGGCAGAGTCATGCATGAGGATTGATGAGAGTTCAAGGCTCACCTCGGCTACATACTGAGCTCAGGGCCAGCCTGAACTACAAAGCGAGACCCTATCTCAAAAAAACTAAAAATAAAAACTAAAATTAGAGGTTCATTTGATCCAAATATTCTTCTTAGTATCTTGCCAAAAGAACTAAAAGCATCATATCGATATATGTACACTTGCTATTTATAGCAGCACAGTTTATAATAGCTAAATCTTGGAAACAGCCCAAATGCCCCTCAATCCCTGAGAGGATAAAGATGGGGTTTGGTTTTTTTTTTTTTTTTTTTAATACAGTGGAATACTACTCTGCTATGAAGAAGGATGGGCTTCAGACATTTATAAATAATTTGAACGGACCTTGAGATCATACTTTAGTGAAATAATGAATGCACATGTTTAAATATTGTATTGTTTCTCTGGTGTGAGAAACCACGAGTGGACATAAGGACTGAAATATATAATGGATATTGGGAAATGGAAAGGGTACAAATGGGAAGGGGAACAAGAGAAGAGAGAGAAAGGAAGGGACCAGCAGAAAAAGGAAAATAGAAGGGAAAATGGAGACAAAGCTTCTGTACATCGGGAGGGAAGGGAGTTTGAGGGAATGACATAAAACAAAATAAATTAAATGAAAATATAAAGATGGTTTATTTAAGCATTCTTCGAATTCTCTCAACCTGTTCCCTTATCTTAGAATCAGGCTCCTCCTCTTTACGTTCTCAATGAAGCCAATTTATGAACTCATACTGTTCCTAAGGATTTGGGGTGTGATGGGTCTGGCAGGAAAGGAGCTTAAATTTAACCAAGGGTGCCCTTTTTCTTTTTTCTTTTTGTGGTACTAGAGATTGAACTTGGGGCCTTGTGCTTAGAAGGTAGGTGCAGTACTACCTCAGCCAAATCATCAGCCCTTGGCAATCTTGATATAAATCACTTTTATTTTTCTTTAGTTTTATAATTTTATTTGAAAGTTAGTTCTCACTCTCATTCTCTGGGGATTTTTGAATGTGGTAACAGGGACATAGGTTACCCAAGTATAGAGATTCTTCGGTGAATCTTCATTCTCACAACGTTTTCTGGACAGCCATATACCGTGTGGTATGATATGGGACACTGCTCATTCCTTTGGCCCAGACAGCTTTGCTGAGCCTGTTACCAGTGCCGGCATCTAGAGTCCCCATCTCCTTCGTGGCACATTTCTGGAACTCCCTAAGTGACCAAGGGGCAGGCTTCTTGATGCCCACTGCATGGATACACTTGTGAATGCTGATGGTGTATTCTGGAATCTCTACCTTGTCGATGGAGGAACAGCCATTCATTTTCTCTCTACCCTTCTTAGCGGGAGCCATTTGTCCCTGCCCAAGTTGGAAAAGAAGAGTGTAGGGAATTGTGGGAGGAAAGGCATGACCTCAAGTACAACCTTTTAGCCTTGGGTAACTTCAACTGGGTTCTGCAAATTGAATTGTCTTTTTTGTTTTTTGGAACAGGCCAGAGATGTAGCTCAATGGCCCTGCACCTTCCTGGCAAGCGCAAACCTCAGAATTTGATCCCATACAAAGAAAAAGGGAAGAAAAAAAACCCTCCCTATGTTGCCCAGGCTAAGCTCGAACTCACAGCTACTTTCCTGCCTCTGCCTAACAAGTGCTGGCATTACAGGCATACCATGCCTGGCTCGTATCTTATGATTTCTGTTTCCTTCCTACCTACCTTTATTTATTCTATCCTACCTCCAATGAAGGTTGCAGATTTGGAAATCAACATTGAGTTACTGATGAAGTCACAGAACTGTCCCCTGCAGCTTGAAATTTATGTCTGGCTCTGAGCAGGGTTTGTAGCAGAGTCAGTCATTTATCTAGCGTATCTTAAGCACCTGTGATATATGAAGACTTCTCCTGAGCACTGTGGGTTCAGAGATGATGGACTTCATTCCCAAGAAGCTGACAGTCTGGTAGAGGAGAAATTAAAAATCAGTCATTGACATATACTGTGTTCAGTGTGATAAGAGAAGTGTGACAAAAGGGGGAATGTTGTAATGATTAAGAACTCATTCTTACAGATAAAAATTGGTCTCACAGATAAAAATTTGGATTCAGACTACAATTGCATGTTGTATTACTTATGGTAAGTTGCTAACCTTCTTTGAACTTCAGTATCCTTTCATATAATTGAGAATGACAATAGGCAAGGAGTGGAGACACACATTACCCATAATCCCAGCTACCCTACGGGCTTAAAGCAGGAGGAGTCCAAGTTCTAGGATATCCTGGGCAATGTAGCTCTCTCTCTCTCTGAAAAGATAAAAATAAATAATAGCACTCACCTAATATATGATTATTATGACAATTAAATTAGGTCACATATACCTGGCAACTTTTAAGTTGCCAATAACATTATTTATAATAATAGCTACTATTAAAATTACCTGTACAAAGGTAATATTAGGAAATCTTTCCAAAATAAGGTAGGATTTCAGCTGAATATTGAACAAAACAAGCTGGCTAAGTCTGGGAGGATGCTATTGAATTGCTTCTGTTTTTTAAATTACGTCCTGTCAGATATCTCAAAAGATTTTTGGTAAAATAATGATTTTAGTGATATGCAATTAAGTTTGAGAAAACAGGATGTTTTGCCCTCTTCATTCTAACCTCCACTATAATCTTAAATCCTACATATTGCCCAATTATGTAGGAAATGAATACAACTATTACTCCTTTTTTCACTTGGTTTTGAATATTCTATTTACAAGTATCAAGCAATAAATCTGAAGATGCCAGTTATATCTAATAAACTTAGTTTTGATTAAGAAACTGACATTCAAGAGCAGCCACTATGGTGTTTACCTGTGACATCAGGTGGATGGATCTATAAAGGGGTGGAACTTCTTCCTAGAGTTTAAGTAAAGGCTATAGATCTTGCTTTGCAGTTCAGGCTGGCCCTGAGCTCACTATATAGCTCAGGTGAGCCTTGAACTCATTGCAATCCTCCTACCTCTGCCCCCCGAGTGTTGGGATTACAGGCCTGAGCCACCATGCCCAGTACTGTGGTATATGGTACTGACTGCTGGTGGGCCTGAGTCTCCATGCCAGGCATTGTTTATTGGGATTGAACTCGGGCCCTGTGCTTACATGGCAGGTGCTGGAACCACTGGGCTAAATCCCGGGCCCCGAGGCTACGGATCTTGAACTCATCACTGTGTATTTGTTTTCTTTTGGATCTGCCACAAAATAGTGCACAGTAGGAATCTGACAAATCTTCATTCCATGCTAAGATTCTCTGTAGCCAGCTCTATTTGTGCAAGCATATGAAAAGAGGAATTGCCCCTGGACAGTCAGTCATTGCAACAGAACAGTTACTGAATATCGAAATGATCTCTCACTGCTTGGAGGACAATGAGAAAGTGAGGCCCATCAACACATGGACATCATTAGTCCAATCATAAGTCTACCAAAAAAATATACCACACGTGGTCTGTAAAATGAAATGTGTTTAATTTTTATATTCCTGTTCATTCACTGAACTTTTATTCTTTAAAAGAAATTTTTTTTTTTCCTGAATTTGCTTCAATAGATTTCCTCTACGTCCACCTTGTGAGGTCATGGCAGATTTAGAGGAGCCACTGTATGGCGAATTAGAGAACTACTCCTATCCACTGGAATATTACTCTCCAGAGACTGAGTTGGAAGAAGAAGTGGCCCTGGGAACTGCGCACTGGATCTCCCTGCTGTTGTGTGGTCTGGCATTTGCTCTGGGAATCCCAGGAAATGCCATTGTCATCTGGCTCACGGGATTCAAGTGGAAGAAGACAGTCACCACCGTCTGGTTCCTTAATCTGGCCATCGCAGATTTTGTTTTTGTTCTCTTTCTACCCCTGTACATCTCCTACGTGGCTCTGCATTTCCACTGGCCATTTGGCACGTGGCTGTGCAAAGCCAATTCCTTCATTGGTCAGCTGAATATGTTTTCCAGCGTTTTCTTCCTGACTGTCATCAGCCTGGACCGTTACATCCACTTGATCCATCCTGTTTTGTCTCATCGGCACCGAACCCTGAAGAACACTCTGGTTGTTATTATACTTGTCTGGCTTTTAGCGTCTCTGATTGGTGGTCCGGCCCTGTACTTCCGGGATACCCTGGAGCTCAATAACCGCACTCTTTGCTATTACAATTTCCATGAGTACGACCCTGATCTCATTTTGATGAGGCACCATGTTCTGACCTGGGTCAGATTTATCGTTGGCTACCTTTTCCCTTTGCTAACGATGAGCATTTGTTACTTGTGTCTCATCTTCAAAGTAAAGAAGCGAAGCATCCTGATTTCGAGCAGGCATTTCTGGACAATCCTTGCTGTAGTCATAGCCTTTTCGATTTGCTGGACTCCTTACCACCTCTTTTCCATTTGGGAGCTCACGATTCACCACAATAGCTCCTCTCACCAGGTGCTACAGGTTGCAGTCCCGCTCTCCACAGGATTGGCGTTCCTCAATAGCTGCCTGAACCCCATCCTTTACGTCTTAATTAGTAAAAAGTTCCAAGCTCGCTTCCGGTCCTCAGTCACTGAGAAACTAAAGCACACACTGTGGGAAGTCAGCTGCTCTGGCACGGTCAATGAACAGCTCAGGAATTCTGAAACCAAGAACACCACTCTCATGGAAACAGCCCAGTGACTTACTGCTTTTCCAAAACCACATGCTCCCAAACGAAAATTTGCTCCCAACATTTAGAGCTGACCGTATTTGTTTGTTTTATTGGCCTCACCTTCTTGTGTGAGTATAACTTTGGCAGGATATGCACATTTTTTTCCTGGAGCGTAATTATCTGTCATTCTTGCTAATTATTCCACAGTGGACCATCACCACTGCTGAAGTAGGGTGAAATTTTTAAAAAATTTTTTGAGATGGTCTCGCTTTGTAGTTCAGGCTGTTGCTGAACTCACTATGTAGCCCAGGCTAGCCTCAAACTCACAGCAATCCTCCTGCCTCTCCCTCCTGAATGCTGGGAGTACAGATGTGAGCCACCACACCCAGCATTGTGACATGTGGTACCAGGGATTGAACTTGGGACCTTGCAGTTGCCAGGCAGACACCAGAACCACTGAGCTAAATCCCCGGCCCTGGTAATGTCAGTTTTTAAAAAATAATTTTAAGCCTAAATCTTAAATATGTGACTAATATACCAAATGTAGGAATGTATACTTTAATACCAGGCATTTAGAGGTTGAGGCAGAAGGATCACATATTCTAGGCTGCGCTAAACAACTTAGGAGACCTTATCTCAAAATAAAAGGGGCTGGGGACACAGCTCAGTAGAAAGCACTGCCATGTGGGAGACCCTGGTTTCAAACTCTAGCACACACAGTTATTTACTTAAACTCATGGTAATTTTGCACAGTAACCTATCAGATATACTGGGGAATTTTTTGAGACAGGGTCTCTCTATGTAGTTCAGACTGGCTCTGAACTCACTCTGAAGCCTAGGCTGGTCTTAAACTCGGTGATCCTCTTGCCTGTCTCCCAAGTGCTGAGATTACAGGTATGCACTACCAAGTCTAGCTCGGACATACTGTTAAAATACATGTCTGAGGCAGGATTACTGTGCTAAAGGCTAGCCTGGACTATAGTGAAATAGTCTCTAAAATATATATATACATACATATATATACACACACATATATATACATATATACACATATATATATGTATACACGTATATACATGTATATATATATACATAAAATAAATTTATGTAATGTATATACATTTATGAATTAGTTGGTTTAAAGACTGTTCCAGTTAACTATTGATGCTTAATAAACTACCCTAAAAGTTAGCTCTTAAAATAATAATTTACTATTATCATCTCACAATTGAGTCAGAAACAGAAACAAAGCTGGAAATGATGGCAACATGCCTGCAATCCCAGTACCTGAGACTGCGGCAGAAGTATCACCTCGAGTGTGCAGCCAGCCTAAAGTACAAAGTGAGCTCAAGGCCCGTCTGAACTGCACAGTAAGACCCTGGCTCAAAAGATTATTTTTTTAGGGCTGGGGAGTTAGCTCAGTGGTTCCGGCGCCTGTCTTGCAAGCGCAAGGACCAGGGTTCAATCTCCGGTAACCACATACCATACTGGGCATGGAGACTCATCCCAGCAGCAACCAGTACCACATACCACAGTGCGGGGAGTGGTGGCTCATGCCTGTAATCCCAGCACTCGGGAGGCAGAGGCAGGAGGATTGCTGTGACGTGAGTTGGAGGCTGAGCTCAGGGCCAGCATGAATCACAAAGCAAGACCCTGTCTCAAAAAATCTTAAAAAAAAGAACAAGGTCCAGGTTTAATCCCCTGGTAACCACATACCACAATGCCAGGTGTGGTAACTCACACCCAGCAGCAATCAGTACCACATACAATGCCGAGTATGGTGGCTCATGCCTATATCCCAGCACTTGAGAGGCAGAGGGAGGAGGAAGTTCAGGACCAGCTTGAACTATAAAGCAAGACCCTGTCTCAAAAGACTAAAGAAAAAAAGAGAGACAATTCAAACAAGGCACAGAGGGAGGTTTGCCTCTTTGCTGAAGACCTGGGAGGTTTGGAACAGCTTGGGGCTACTGGGTGGCTGCTGTCTTCCCCTTCCTCTCCCACACAGCTATTCCACCAGGGTAATTTCTCAGAGCTCAGGGTGGCTACATTTCTCAGGGGTCCAAGACACCAAGATAGAAATTCCTAGTCCTTGTTAGGAGTGGCGTGGTGGTACACACCTGTTATACCAGCACTCCAGTGTATGAAACAGGAGGACTGCCAAGTTGGAAGCAAGCCTGGACTACATACTGAGTTCAAGGCCACCCTGGACTGTGCAAGACCAGCTAAATACACACACATACAACCTGACATACAGATGGGTACATTACCCTAATCTCAAATGATTTCAGAGACATATAGATGACATTTCTGCTTTCCATTCCTGTATTTTTAAGTATAAAATAAAGGTATGTTTAGATCAGGATTTTTTTACCATAATGTCTTTCAACATTACCAGAATCCCCAAGCTGTTTTCCAGGAAATGAACTACTGCCCTCTGCTGGCACCTATGATGCCTACAACCTGGCTCCATCTGTTCCACCATGTATGGCTCCATCTGAGCCACCATTTTAGACTCTATCTGTTCCATCATGTATGGCTCAGTGGGTTTATTTAACAATTCTTTTCTAGTTGTATGAAAAAACTGGCCTAAATTGGATTTGGTAGCACAAGTTTGTAACTCCACCATTAATTTAAACATTTTTTCCTCTTCTGTAGATCAAAGTCAGAACCTTGCATGTGCAAGGCAGGCACAGTGCCATTTCCAGTATAATTTATGGGGCTGGAGATTTAGCTCAAATAATATCTTGCTTGCATTGAAAGCACAAGGGCCTAAGTTCGATTTCCAGTACTGGGGGAAAAAAAAGGTAAGATCAAGAGACCATTATTTTATAATCACAGTTCCTAAGAGACTGATACAGAAGGATCAGTACAAGTCCATTCTGATTTAGTGAGAATTTTTATCTCAAAAAGAAATTTTAAAAAGGACTACTGAGAAGTCAGGTATGGTTATCTCAGAACTCAGGAGACTGGGGCAGGATGATAATCCTGAGTCCAAGGCCAACCTGGACTATGTGAGATCCTGTTTCAAAACACCAAAAACAGGGTAGGAATGTTGCTGTTTACCTGGTTTCAATTCCTATTTAAGAAATAAAGACCTCAAACAAAGAGTTTGATTCTTTTGTTTCCATCTCCAAAAACAAAACCTTTCCTAAGTTTTATTTTTGCAAAGAAGTTAGCATTTTAAGTATGCAGGGCTGAGGATTAAACTGTGGTTCTGGCACCTGCCTCTCAAGCACAAAGTCCTGACTTTGATCCTCAGAACTAAAAAAAAAAGTTTGAAGTTCATGCAAAGGTACCAGGTTCAGTCCGTGGTATGGGGTGAAGGGAACACAGTAAAAGCCAGTAGGGATACACACTTGCATTTTTGGACTCTGGGAGCTGGAGGCAGAACAGAAAATTCAAGCCCAGCCTGGGGAATTTAGTGAGAGCCTCTCTACCAGTACTTCAAACAAATGTTTAGGACAAATGTGATGGCTTCAATCCCAAGGACCGAAGAAGTCCAGCCCCTCAGTGGTGGGAAGAAGGCAGTTTCCAATTATTAACTAGCGTTTAACTTACTGTCATATCCTTGTATCTACCTGTATTACTAGGTTCAATTCATTCCTGAATCCAAGCGAAAGAGCCCACCACAAACATTATGAACCTTTACAAGAAAAGCAAACTCATCTGGGAAAAATTTAAGCTATACTGCTCATCCCTGGACATGTTAACTCTAGAACATTAATAATAATTAACAAGTTCCAACTTTACAGTGCAACGCATTTCAAATTTCACAATGTGTACACAAATGATTATAATCTATGACAAATTCTGGCAAATTTTCCCTCCTCCTGGGCTAGATGTGCTCTGGTATGGTTGCACATCCTGTATCTTCTCAGCCTTATTATTTTCAAGTGAGATTTATTAATTGTAACACCAGCATCATACATTGCTGAGGACCTAATTAGTAAGTACAGATGGCACCATGATCCACCCCTGCCTGATTCAAAAGATTCAAGAGCCAAGGGCTGTCCTTCAAGCCTTTATTGAAGTGCAACAATCCAGGATGAATTTAGATCTTGTTAAAAGCAGCCACATCCATGGACTGCACATAGTCCTCAAAAGCAGTGATCTGCTCCTCCAGCATATCTGTTCCAACTTTATCATCTTCAACTACACACTGTATTTGGAGCTTTTTAATTCCATATCCAACTGGAACTAGTTTAGCTAAAAAAAAAAAAAAAAAAAAAAAAAGAAATAAATCCTGTTAGAAATGCCTTATTAGTGGGCAGTTAAAAATGATACAAATTTCAGGATGCCAATTTCAAAATACAAAATAACTTAACTTACAGGAACCCCAGACCAAGCCATCTGCTTGAATGCTGCGGACGCACTCCTCTAATTTCACCATGTCTGTCTCATCATCCCAAGGTTTCACATCTAGCAAGATGGAAGACTTGGCAACAAGTGCAGGTTCTAGAAAAGAAGAAACAGCTTTAAGTACAATTAATTTTTTTTGCTAAGCCCAAATCTCAGGTAGGAATAGTGACCCATGCCTGCAAATCCCAGGCTGAGGCAGGAGGATTGCAAGTTTGAGCCCAGCCACGGCAATTTAGCTATTCAAGTCCCTATCTGGAAATAGAAATTGAAAAAGGTCTGGAGGTATAGCTAAGTGCAAAGGCCCTGGATTCAATTCCCAATACTACAAAGACAAAAATAAAAACTCAAATGGACCATGTCCTTAGTCAAACAAAAGGACAGAATACATTTTGTGTTTGTCACACACACAATGCCCATTTTCTCTTTGGCTGAGAAAGAGGTGTTTGGTTGTGTAACAATTTCTTTCCCACAGTGGAATGCCACAGCTGCTACAATTAATAACAGCTGCAGACCAGTAGCTGTGGATGGAAGTTTAGAGAATGAACTATTAATGAAAAGCTTTAAAACACTGATCCACTCAACAATTATGGAAGTAATTACTTTGTGGTCAAGCCTCATTAAAAGGTTCCTCATACTATGGAATGAAGATAAATAAACTTCACTTATAAATGACCTACTTTTGGCCTTTTTGGACTCATACTGTGCAAGTCGTTCTTCCCTTAGCCTCTTTGCTTCTTCGCTTTCCTGTAAAGAAAAATGGTAATATTTCACAAAGCTGTTTCTCTGCTTGAAGCTGGTGGTGAGAACAACATCAACAACAGGTTTATCAGAGAAAAGCAAATCCATCAGGAGCTTTTCAGCCGAAAGATGGTGATTTGATTTTATTCATCACGTAACCAGTGAGAATTTTATAGTCAGGTATCATGAAGCCAGGATTCAAATTCAAGAAAACAGGCTACAAACACTGTGTTTAGTAAATACACTGCCTACCAATTTCCCCTGACATAAAAATGGCATACCTCTTCATCATCAGAGCCAAAGAGATCAATATCATCATCATCATCTTTACTCTCTGTAGCTCCACTTCCGGTGGTGTCTTCCACATTGGCAGGACCATACTTGCCTAAAGCTTTCTTCACTCCTGGCAGGCTTGAAAAAAATTTAAATTCAACCACTCTTAATTTCCTGTAATTTGTCCTTTTCTAGAATGTTCACACAAGAACACGTTTGTACCTCTATCATTAGATCCCTTTGGTAATACCCCAGTAAATTACTTAATTTTGCAATAAATTACTCCCAGCAAATAATCCTCACCCCGCAAATGTTAGTACCATGTTTGAGATGTGACTTTCAATACTCACTATGATTTACTTTTTCAGTATGAACATTTGAGATTTCATTAAGTATGCTCAGTTCCATTCTTAGGGAACAGGAGTCCACTTTCCCAAACTTCCACCCTGGTTGGCAGTGTCAGAAGAATGGCCCAGGACTGAATGAATGAGCCACCCTCTCGCCCCAGCACTGGCCCCCCCAAGTCAGGATTGAAGCACATGAGCAGGACAGTGAGGGGAAAGTTGAATTGCTGTTGTCCATGTTCTACCTGTTCTGTGAAAAAAATGGAGGACTTCAGTCTTTTGGCCTTCGAAGGTCACAAAGAAATCAGCTTACATTACACCCCAGAGTAAGCTAGGATAGCCTGGGTCCAATTTTGTTATGTGAAATCCCGCTTAAGTTTAGAAAGCAGTTTTATCCTTCAATGAGATGCAAAGATACCTTTACCTGGCCTTTTCCTTTTCGTAAGACTTCATGTGATTGTACCAACGTAGGGCATGACACAAGTTGGCAGGCGGTGGGCAGGAGACTGCTTCAAATATTGCCACATCTGCTTGGGAGGGTACATACCTGGCAAAGACAGAAAAATAAGTTCACCTTAAAAACAGGTAAATGGCAAACGTTATACCCAAACACATTTGTCCTTTGAATTTCCAAAGAAATTCATGGAAACCAAACCCTACCACTACCGATCTACCATGCTGGCTTATCTGTTTGTTTTTTTTAAGTAACAAACTGCTTAAGATCGAAAACCATCTGTTAGGGTCGCCCGGCTTTCCTCAAAGTGCCTATCCCTTGGGGAGAGCTCCAAAGCTGCTATCTACAGGGCAGCGATAGCTACCGGTCAACCCAGGGCGAAGACACTGGGAACTTCAAAAGAATAAGGCACATGTGAACTTTCCCGGAGCTCTTCTTGAACAGCTCGGCCTCCTCCCTTGCCCGGCCGCCACGTGGCCCAGCCGAGACGCGCCCGCCACTCATCTACTCACCCCTCGATGTAGCTCTTGTCCGCCAGGTAATCGTTGAGCACCTGGAGGCCAGCGGGGCTTTTCAGGTCTCCGAAACCCATGGCCTCGGCTGTCCGCGAGGGGTACACGAAGAGCGCAAAGAGTGAGCGCACAGCGCTAAGGAAAAAAAAGGGCCCCAGCCGGCCGGAAAATGCCTTATATAGAGACGGAGGCGTTTCCCTCCACAGCGCCCAGCCAGAGGTTAAAGGTCGCTGTACGTTCCTATTCTCATTCCTCCAGTAAACACTGCGAATCCCGAATTAAGTGGCCCACTAATTGTCCGGAGAATTTTCGGAAACAAATTAATAAAATGGGCATTTCTTTCTTTTTTTCCTTTCTGCATTTCTTCAATTTGTACCTGTTTCGCTTATGAAACTACAGAAACTGCTCCTTCAAGCGCCAGAGATAAACGGAACGCAACTTGGAAGCCCCGGCAATTTCCGGCGGAACTGCAGTTCTAAATCGTCCTCTCCACTTCCTCCCACCGCCGTCAAGCTGACGGAAATTGCCGAAGTCAAGCGAATCCGGGAATTGTCGAATCTGGAGCTTCTAGTCCCTCTCGGCTTTCCGTTCTCTCTGTCTGTCTGACAGAATTACCCGGGGCCGCCATATTGAATAAGCGACCCGGCCTGAGGGGTCCGTGGGGTCTGGACACGCCAACAGAGCACCCTCAGCTGCTCCAGGGAGAAGGTGAGGTTGTGTTTAGGTAGGAGGGCTAAAGTGCCTTGATCTGGAGTTTGTATCTTAACAGGAACGTGCTCTTTGGCCGAGGCAACTTATTCTCCTCTTGTCCTTGAGTGGGCAACCCCTCCCCCTCAGCTGCTTTGAGAACCACCGGGAGCGGACAAGTGAGGAATGTTGACTTTGGTTTTTGGTCCATTGGGACAGAAAGAATGAAGAGGGCCAGAAGACCCTTGGGAGTGCTTACCCGAATGCAGGCTTAAGAGCGACCTTCTCTGCAAGGAAGAGCAGGGCTGTCAGGAGGAAGCCGTTTGGCCGGCGGGAGAGGATCTGTGTCCTAGATAGCTTAGCCCTAGACTGAGCGTTTGCCCCAAATTTCATTTGCTACACTGGAGCAGGAAGTCACTGCTTGCTTAGTCGTTGTTGCCTTTGCAGTTGTCCACGCCTCTTTTGTGTTTTGTTTATTGACCACATTGGGTAGCAGGTTTTATGCTTTTCATTAACCAGGGAAACAACAAGAATTTTTAGAAAGAATGGGAAGAACACATACCACCAATTCTTAGTATCAGATACATGTATTGTAATGTCTGTGGGTCAGACACAGTTCTGTTAGCCATTAATTAGAGTACGGAAACCATAGCATGCATTGTTTTGTTGCATAAAGTTCCCTTTATTCTTCCCATTTTGGTGGGGGGCACAATGTGTGTATATCAGTAAACAGGGTGTTAGGAGACTGCCCAAACATCTTCACTTTTTGATTCTGGAAATAATCTGTGTAAATGATAGGCAGAAATTAGAAATTAGAAATTTAATTCATGTAGCAAATAGTTACTGAACATGTACTACCAAGATGTGTCCATAAAGAAGAATAAAACATAATATTTTAGATAGCTAAATTAGGTAGAAATATTAGAGATAATAGGGCCGCGCTCTCCAGAGGGTCATTGCAGATGAGAACATGTCAAAACTATGGCTAGAGGCACATTTGAAGTGAAGTCACAGTGACCAGATTTATGTACTTCCGTAAGTAATGGAGGCCTGAGATTACTTCCACTCTTTTGAGAATTCTCTTTAAATCAACCATTATCTCATTTAGGGTGGAACATCCTCTCCTATCCACTAAATTTAAGAGTAAAGACAAAAATAAGATGATAGATTTTCCATCCAAGGTCAGTGATGTCATTCATATGCCCTTTCTACTATTAGGTCAATATTAGCCAAACTGCTGTACTTGTAATCCCAATTGATTATAGTTTTTGTATGACTGTGTTTTTTTTTTTTTTTCTTTTCTTGGAGGAATCCAGAATTGAGCTCAAGACCTTGCACTTGCCAGGCAGGCGGTGGTATCACCGAGCCAGATACCTAGCCCTTGATTATAGTTTTGATCTACATGTATGCACCTTGTGACATTATTCTATAAAACTTTCCCAGAGAAGTGAACTCCTTGGCATCCTATTCAGGACTGTTCCTGTCTCTCAGGAGCCACCCCTATTCCCTTTTTCTGTCCTAGTTTTGGAGAGTTAGTTTTCTTACTCTTAACCTCCATTGTTCCTTAGAATTCATTTTTCAACTTCAGGAAATATCAATTCAGCATATCTGACTTTTAGCATTTGGGAGGTAAATATTTTTACCCTATATCAATATGATTGAGGAGTAAATAGGAAATGTTTAAATAAGCTGGTAAAAAAAAAGCCAGAGAAAAGTTTAAGCCAAGATTTGAAGAGTGAGAAGGGCATAGACAGATTTGTGGGAGAGATCATTTCTGTCTGAGGCCATGAAAGAAGAGCAGGATAGAAACTGGAAGCCAGGCTGTTGTCCAGGGAAAGGATGGTAATGACTTGGAATAGAATAAATTTGGAGGTAGAAAAGTAAATACATGGGAAAGATAAGGATAGTTACAGTCCCTGTGTGGAAAAATGTCTAGTTTTAGAAGTTATCAGTCATTAACATTTTCTTACCTAGTAGAAGTACACTTGTCCTTCATATGTGAAAATTCAGTCATTTGTGGATCAGGAAAATTCCAAAAAGCAACACTTGGGGCCGGGGAGTTAGCTCAGTGGTTCCGGCGCCTGTCTTGCAAGCGCAAGGACCCAGGTTCGATTCCCCGGTAACCACATAACAATACTGGGTGTGGAGACCCACACCCAGCAGCAACCAGTACCACATACCACAGTGCCGGGCGTGGTGGCTCACGCCTGTAATCCCAGCACTCGGGAGGCAGAGGCAGGAGGAT
>PVIR01037841.1:0-14893 GCA_004026965.1 Petromus typicus
TTGGCGGCTGCAGTGAAAACACACTTTATTACCAGAAAACATCAAAGCTCCGGCCTACACGGATGCAGGGAAAGGGGAGAGTGCTCACGCTCCTGCCAAGCTCAGGATACAGTAAGAGCAGGGACATCGGGATGGGAAAACTTACACGCTCACTGCACGAAGCCTCAGAGTAGGGCCCTTACCCGCGGTGCGTGGGGGAAGAGGAGTGCAAGACCCGCAGTTGGAACGGGGGTGCTCAGTACCCCAATTTGCAGAGTGCCCTGCTACCTTAGGAAATAGCGGCGAGGGTAGCCCGGTGTGCAAGGAAGGGAGAACTCAGCACTGGGGCATGCTTTATCCTCTGAAGGCTTCGCTCCTTTGATGGCCTGCTTTGGGGGTTCTAGGTGTGAGTTGTTTGACCCTGTATCCAGTTATCTGCCCCTTCTCTTTTTTTCTGCACGGGGGATGGAACTCACGACCTCGCACTTGCAAGGCAGGGGGCGGCGCCACTGAGCTAAATTGCTAATCCTCCTTTGTAAAATAAATTGCTTTGGGGTGCTCTGTTTCCTTGCTCAGCATGTTGCAAATTTGGGGAGACAGTCCTGGCGTCCATGTTTCGGCCAAGAGTCTCGAACTCATGGCCCTAGCGTTCCGGGCCAAGGAGCTGATGTTGTGCGAGCTCTCACGTACTCAGCGGCCGCCTGATAACCAGGGCGGGGCCCTGAGAGGGCACATAGTGATTGGCATTCACTTCAGCCAGTCAGCGCCTCGGGCCAATCCCGCAAGCCAATACTGGCTTCCCTCAATGCGGTCGTTGGGCGGCCCTCGAGGTACCCTTGTCAATCTGTGGTCACGGTGCTGTAGGGTTGGTCACTACTGCTTTACCTGGCGTGCGTTTCCACCAATGAGAGTGGAGCCGGTCCGCGGGCACGTGAGTGGGCACGGGGTGTCCCCTGACGGCTGGCGAATGAGGATATGAGGATGCCTCCTGCACCCGCCCAATCGGGGTGCGCGGTGGGCGGTCCGTGTGGTGTTGATGGGCCCGGCGGAGGGGAGGGGCGGAGCTGTCAGCGACAACCAGTAGGCATGCGGGCGTGGGCTGGGTAGCCAATGGCAGCCGGGGCGGAGCTGGAGCACCGCCTCATATGCCCCTCCCCGGGGCGCTCGCGGAGGGCTCGGCCGCCAGCGACCGAGCGGGGCCCGGCCGGAGCTGGGCCTTGGGGGTGCGACGCCGAGGGCGGGGGAGCGCGCGCCGCTGCTCCGGGACCGGGCCGCGCGCGCCGCCTCAGGTGAGCCCGCGGGAAAGCCGGCCGGCTGGCCGGCCAGGGACACAGGAGCGCGGGCCCTGTCGCCCAGCCCGCCCCCGCGCCTCGGCTCCGGGCTGCGGGCGCGCCCGGGACTCGAGGCCCAGGCCTCGGGCGCGGCCTGCTCGGGGCCCGGGGCCGTCGCGCATTGTCCCGGCCGGCGACGCGGGCGGTTGGGGGCGTTAACCGGCCAGCCGGGGGTGGGGGTGGCGCCTGCCCGGGCCGCGGGCCGAGGGGGTGCGGGGGGCCGGCGGGCCGGACAAAGGCGGGGCGCGCCCAGGGCGGGGGCGGGGCGGGCGTCCCTTCCCGGGCCGGGGGCCGCACAAAGATGACAGCGTGGGTGGCCGTCTCGGCCCTTCTGCTTTATGATGCAAAACAAGCCTGAGCACAATTAAAAAAATAATAATAAAAGGAAAAGAATGAAAAAAAAAATAGACCCCAGGCCTTTGGTAACCCTTGCCTATGTATCTGGTCCTTTGGGCACTGGAGAGGCAGAGGGTATCCCCCGACACCCCCGGAATGTGTTCACCCAGTGGTACCCCCGAAATGCCCGTCACTGCTGTCCTCCAGTCATCGTGTTGTCCAGGCTTCCAAACTGCCCCCGTGTCCCGCAGCAACCCTCAGTCAGGCTGCAATGTCGATTTCAGTAAAACAAATTTCCTTGCTGTGCACTTGCAGCTTTAAGGTGCACCCCCACCCCCGCATCCCTCAGGCTTTCAACCCAGTCGCCATCTCGGAGGAAGCCCCGTCTCTGTAGAGACATCACATCTCACATCTCGCACTTGGTCCCGCCGTCCCCCGTACGGTCCTGTGACCACTGGGACACGTCCTCCCACAGAGCGCTGGTCGCGGGGCTTTGCCAGGGCCTGGGGACGCGCAGTGAGCGTGATGACATCAGGCGGAGTTGGGGGTCCGTGTCACTCGAGCTGGGGAAGGTTTTCTCAGGGATTCTTTAGCGGAGGAGGTAGAGACCGCGTTTCAGTGTGTCCCATCTGTCGGGATAAGGGACGGTGCTTTTGTTTTAGTAGCTGGGCAGCACCTGGGGAACTGTTTTTCTGAGTTGTGAAACTAGTGGGAAGGTGGCCGGGCTCCCTGGAGCCCCTCGATCCTGTAATATGTGAAGAGCGTCTTCTTGCCCCGGGCCTCTGCCAACAGCATTGATTTAGCACGTTCCTTTGGGTGCCAGCGCTGTCTTGGGGTCTGAGGAGACCGGGTTGCAAAGGCTTTGCTGTAGTGCCCCCTCTGGGTCCCCACAGCTCTCTCTCTGACTGACGCCAACCTGGAGAAAGGTCCTGAAAGCAGCACCTGCCCTGCTCTGGGCTCATTAGGTGACTCCTTTGGGCTTTTGTCACAGCCCTGCCAGTTAATGACTCCCCTGATTCTCCAGTAATAGCTGCCTTAAGAGCCACCGGGAGGCCGTGTCAGGGCCCTTGAGCAGCGGGCAGCCCCTCTTCTCTCGGCCTTTATTTTACGAAAGCCCCCCAACGGACAGAGTGGAAACTGCTAAAGTCAACTTTCCACGCACTTTCTTGAGCAAAGGTTTCTGAACTTGTGCATCTTGGCAGCTCCCTGGTTGCTGGGGGGGAAAACAGAGTGGGTCAGAGTGCCCCAAAAGATGGAGGTCACGCCAGGAGCGGCAGATTGGGTAGCAGGGACACTGTAGGGCATGCGGCATTGTAGGTGGCAGTGCTCACTGTGCTAGGCGCTTCGTGTGCATACGTGCATGCGTGTGTGCACCCATGTGAGTGCAGGGGCCGGCACCTGGAACACGTGCAGCTCTTAGTTGATTTTCTAACCCTTTCCTCTTTGGGGAGGATGGAAGAGTTGCTGCCCGGTCTCCCACCCTGCCCCTCATTTCCTGGCCATCCTCTGTGCCCCTCGATCCTGCCCTAACTGGGCTTCAATTCCTCTGCTGCTTCCTGCCCCCTCCCCCTGGCAGGGGCCCTGGGAGTCCCAGCCCAGAGCCCATCTGTCCTCTGTGCCATCTGACACCTGGCAGGATTCACCTGGCCTGTGGGGGTTGGGTTTCCAGCCCCTGGGCAGTATGGGTGGAGCTCTCACTACTGGGCTTCGGGGTAGGGGAAAGGGGGTGCCCTGGGGTGGCGGAAGTTATGGTGGAGGAGTAGTTTAGGGGGTCCCCGTATGACCCAAGATTCAGGTGTGCGTCCAAGGCAGTTTCTTGGTGGCTCCTCCTGAAATCAGAAGATGTGACCTTGGGCTGGTCCCCTACTCAGGAGCTGGGGTGGAGTATTGGGCCCTGGCCAGTGACCTGGGAAGGAGGAGGTGGGCAGTGAGAGAATGGGCAGGAGGCCTGCGCTGGTCACACCATGACAGATGGCCAGTCTGCATGCCAGCCGTGCCCAGCTCCTGGCTGGGTTCCAAAGACCTGCCACGTGGCTGCCCGTGGGCCTTCAGTGCTGTACTACCTCAGGGGCCTCTTTCTCAGCTGAGGACACAAGGCATAGGCGGGCCTGACGTTCTTGGTGACGTTGGTCCCCTCGTTCTGTCCTGTGTCTGCTCCCCGCAGGCTTGGGAACCTGGGAGACCTGGGCTCTGGTGCCCTGCTAGGCGGGTGTGCCACCTGTTGGCCCACTTTGTGCATTGAAAAGTGGGCTGGGTATCATGAGCATGTGGCTCCCTTCCTCCCCTGTGGCTGTGAGCATGGGCGACATGAGAGCCACCAGAGGTTTTTGAAGGTGCGGGGAGCCCTGAGCCCCAAGCTGATTACAGCACAACCAGCCTGTGGCGGGTCTGGTCAGGTGTGATCTCTGGGGTATCCTGGGCACTGTAGGGTGCTAAGCAGCATCCTCCACTTCTGCCCACTCAATGCCAGAAGCACCACTGTCCTGACAGCCATACAAGTCCCTAGATGTGGCCCCTGGGAGGACGCGGGACCAGGCCTTAAACTCTGCTGCTGCCCCGCCCTGGCCCAGCAAGGGCTCCTGTAACCACGCCCACCAACCGCCCTGCCCACCAACGGCCCTGTCCACCAGAGGCCACGCCCACCGGTCCTGTTTGGGGTGTCCCTCGGCTGCCTGTAGCCTCTCAGCCCTGCAGGTCCTCGACAGCCTAGGCGGTTCCGTCCCTCCCGCCACCCTCCCCCACAGCACGGTGGACTGTTGTTAAAAATTGGCTTGCTTCGGTCCTCGGGCCCTCTTCCGATGGTAGTGTCCCGGGAGCCATGGGACGCAATGTGCTGGCTGCGTGCACTTGCACAGGGTCACCGTCCGAACTGGAGCTGGTGGGCATTCAAGGGGCTACCCTTCTGGGCATGTGCAGCCCCCCTTACTACTTTCATGAGTTTTAAGGATTTTTTTTTTTTTTTTTTTTGAGACAGGGTCTCGCTTTGTAGTTCAGGCTGTCCCAGAGCTCATTATGTAGCCCAGGTGAGCCTCAACTTCACAGCAGTCCTTCTGCTTCTGCTTCTGGAGTGCTGGGAGTGGTGGGATTATAGGTGTGAGTGAACACGCCTGTTTGATTTGACCCTGCTTGGCATGGTCTGTTCAAGGATCCTCCTGCTGGTTGGATAAAGAGTCCTAGCCATTCCAGGGCCACTTGCACTCCTGTTCCCGCTAGGGACTTTGAAAAAATGGCCTCACCTGTGGGGGTAGGGAGCACGTGGAAGAGCTCTACCTTCTCTTCTGTTTGGCTGCAACCTAAATAAAGCATGTTAAGGGGCCGGGGATTTAGCTCAGTGGTTCTGGCGCTTGTCTTGCAAGTGCAAGGACCCGGGTTCAATCCCCAGTAACCACATAACAATACTGGGCGTGGAGGCTCACACCCAGCAGCAACCAGCACCATATACCACAGTGCCGGGCGAGGTGGCTCACGCCTGTCATCCCAGCACTTGGGAGGCAGAGGCAGGAGGATTGCTGGGATGTGAGTTGGAGGCTGAGCTCAGGGCCAGCCTGAACTACAAGGGAGACCCTGTCTCAAAAAAACCTAAAAAAAAAAAAAGTCTGTTAAAAGTCAAGAAAAAAGGAAATGAGCAAAAGGATACACAGGAAGCAACAAATCCCCGAATGATCCCTTTCCCTGCCTGCTTCTTTTAAGATGCAGCCACTTTCCCTGGATTCTGCTCCAGGACCTTTGCGCTTGCTGTTCTGGTTGCCACAGTGCTTTTCCTCCCTTCTACTCAGCAGGCTCCTTGTCATTTGAGCCTCAGCTCAAGGACCCCTTCCTTCCCGGAGCCCCTTCCTAGAGTCAAGAACTCTCTTCCATTCTGCATTTTCTTTTTTGCCAGAAATGAGTATTAGTCTCCCAATACTACCACATGAGTATTAATCTCTCAATACTACCAGAGATGAATATTAGTCTCTCAATACTACCGGAGATGAATATAAATCTCTTTAAGTATTTGGAGTTCATTTTGCACGCTGCAGCAGTGCCCTTTCCAGGGAGGAAGAAGAAAATAAATATTCTCACCTCTGGAAAGCAGATGCCCTGTTAGGCCACTCCATCCTGCCATCAGAGCAAGAAGGCCACCCTGGGTAGGATGGAAATGAATGTCTGCGCCGAGTTCCAATAAAACTTTATGTGCACACTGAACAGTATAGTGCAGAAATACGTAGTTTTTACATCATGAAATACTTTTCTGGATTTTCTTTTCCCACCCTATGATTAAAAACTGTCAAGACCAGGTCACACACTGTACGAAAGGGGACAGAGCAGGTTGGGCCCCTGCACTTGGAGTTTGCCCGGACTTGACCCACAGAGTGAGGCTAATGTGACTGAAGTGACATTTGTTGTTTGTTTGAGATCGGACGTCTCTCTGTATAGTCCATGATGACTTTGAACTTTCTAAGGTGCTCAGGTTGGGCCAGAACTTGGGATCTTCCTGCCTCAGCCTCCGAGTTCGGAGATTATAGGTATGCACCATGCCCGCCTAGAGATGACATCTGTGTAGCTGGCTGTGTGTACATTAGCACTTGGCTTAGCACACATAGGACAGCAGATGGTCAGCAAACATCTGTTTAGTGAATGAGAATCTTTGCTACTCAGAGAGGAAAGAAGTAGTTGTCAACAAGAGGCAAGATGTCACACTTTGGGGAGAGGCTGGGATCCCCCCCCCCCTTTCTTGGAAGTCCCCAAGCGTCAGAAGAGGCTGTGCTGCTTTGGGGCCATATGTGGCCAATGGGAGCTGACGGCCTCGCAGGAAGACCCATGTCTGACAGTTGTTTTGTGAGTGTTCAGTCTGTCCCTTGATCTTTAGAGACAGGGTCTCTATGTAGTCCACGCTGGGCTCAAACTCAAGACCTTCCTGCCTCAGCCTACCTTCTGAGCGCTGGCATGCCCGATATGAGCCACCTCCTCAGCCTCTGAGTCCTTTTCTTTACCAATACCAGCAGCCTCTCTCCTGCCCCAGAAAGGGAGTGCTGTCATTCTGGGAGGTGTTACCTGGCAGTAGGGGAGCGGTGGCTTGGGTTGGTGGACCTGCCGAAGTCAGGTGGCTGGGGCTGTCAGGCTGGGGACCTGGGCCCTGTGCTCGCCGCACTCGCTTTCCTCTGTTCTTCCCTTGACTTTTTGAGAGTGGAAATAGGCGGGTGTTTCTTCAGTGACCAGGGTATACCCTGACTTGTCAAGAAAGCCACTGTTAAGCTGGTGTGGTGGTGCATATCTGTGATCCCAGCACTCTGAGAGGCTGAGGCAGGAGGATCCCAAGTCCCAGCCTGGCTGGGATGGTTTTGCAACCCAGCACAACCCTGTCTCAAAATTAAACACCTGGAGATGTGGCTTAGTGAGACGGCTGTGGGTTGCTTCCCCAATGTTGTAGAATAAATAGAAGGAAAGAGTGTGGCTGTTTAAAATCATCCTTGCTGTCCTGGGTTCAGAAAGGCTCTCCAACTCCCAGGGGCTGCCAGGAGCCCCAGGGCGTTCAGAGTTCTGGGTCTTACTTATTTCTGCTCGTCACTGCTTCTCTGTCCTTCCTCCTTCCCTTTCCGAGTTTTGGGGCGTATGATCATAACATTGAGCTACCTCTGTCCCTCTAGGTGGGCCCGACCCTGCAGCCAGGGGACCAGCAGCAGGGGGTGGCTGCCACATCGATGCAGGAGTGGCAGCTGTCCAGGCCAAGCCCCGCATGCCCTCCTGTGCTGCCCATGCCAGCTGGGTGCCTTGGGCAGCTGGGTGTGGGCCCTGTTTTGTTTCTGTGGCTGCCCCAGCCCCAGGGGAGAAGATGTGGAGAGGTGATTTCAGTGAGCTGAGCCTCAGTGCACTCCGAATCGGGATTGGCAGCCAAGACGGTCCCGGGGCCCCTCCAACCACAGAGGTGCTGAAGTCGCCACCAGCCAGTGAGGCGCTGAGGACTGAGCGCAGCAGGCAGGGTCTGCGGGGACCCCGGAGCCCCTCTCCCTAGCCAGGCCTTGCCAGGCTCTTCCTCCCTGTTCTGCTTCCCCTGCAGGAGGGCTGGCTCCCCCAGCCGCAGTCTCCCCTAGATCTGACCACCCTCCCAACCCAAGAAGAGGGCAGCAGGTGAGGCTGTGCCCTGTGGCCCACGTGGACAGTCGCCATGGGCCTTCACTGGCCCTCCCTGGGCCTCGTAGAATGTTTGTGTCCCTCAGACTGTGTCCTCTGTGACAGTGGCCACACAGAGCTCATTTCTTCTCCATGCCACACTGGGGATTAGAACCCACGGCCTTCACATTCGCTACATCCCCAGCCCCTCTTTCTTTTTTATATTTTTATGTGAGTCATTAACTGTCCAGGTAGGGATTGGATTCAACTTTCCTGCCTCAGCCTCCCAACATTCGGCCAAACAGACCTCTTTCTAAGCCAGGTACCAAAGAATGGCCTTGTTCAGCGGACACACGGGTCCTGTGCCACCCAGTGCGGGTCACCTGGCCCTGCAGGGGGAGGAGGCTCCTTGGTTTGTGACAAAGCTCTGACCAGGGCCCTGGTCACCTGCACATTTGGAGTGACCCCAGTTTGTGCCTATTCTCCAAATGTCTTCAGCATTACTGTGTTTCTTGTGGCAGTGGTCAGGCTGTGTCTGCCTGGCCAGGTGCCGGTGGCAGCTGGGTGATCAGGGTGTACACCGTCCCTTTGGCGAATCGGGGAGAAGCCAAGCACGGCAGAGCCGTCTCGGGTGTGGTCGGGAGGCTTCTCGGAGGAGTGGCCCGGGGAGCAAGTTGTCCTTCACGGGTGGCACGATCTGGTGGGCAGAGGAACAAAGGAAGGAGGGGTGGAAGGAGCCTGTGAGATGAACGGGGGGGCTGGGGCTGCCGGGCAACTGGGGTGTGGGGTGACTGTAGGGCCCTTAAGGTCACCCTACCTCGTCTGCTTCTCTCTTTTTTTTTTCTGGTCCTAGAAATTGAGCCCAGGGCCTTCTCACTGAGCTACATCCTTGGCCCGTTTTATTTCTCATTCTAAGTCAGTTTTTCTATGTTGCCAAGTTGCCTGGCCTGAGTTTTGAACTGCATTCCTCCTGCCTCAGCCTCTCAGTGCTGAGGATACAGGGATGCACCGTGCACCCAGATTTTAAGATACATTTTTAAGGGCTGAAGAGTTCTGTGTCTCATTTATTTCTGCTCATTCCTGCTTCTCTGTCCCTCCTCTGTGGCTCAGCAGTGCCGTGCCTGCCTGGCAAATCCAAGGCCTTGAGTTCAATCCGCGATACCAAAAAAAAAAAAAAAAGTTTAATAGAGATGTATTTCATATACCATAAAATCCACCCTTTTCGCGGTCTTTAGTGTGTTCACAGAGTTGTGGAACTGTGTTTTTGTCTTGTTGTTTTGCTTTGTTTTTTGAGACAGTCTCAGTGTGTAGCTCAGGTGACCCTCCTCCCTCAGCTGTTCAAGTTCCGGATGACGGCATGTGCTACCACGCCCAGCAAGCAGTTTACCTCTGTCAGATTCCACAATATTCTCATCACTCTATAAAGGAAGTCTCCCCAGGAGGCCAGTCCCTCCCTGTGTTGGTGCTCCAGCCCTTGGCACCACCGACCTGCTTCCCGTCGGACTCTTCAGTCAGCATAATGGCCTTAGGTTCCACCTGCCTGGTAGCCCGGCCCACGCTGTATCCGTGTTTGCGGCCGAGTAATGTTCCACCTGCAGACTGCATGAGTTTTCCACTCACTCGGCTCCTCTTCCCTGGAATTGTGGTGGGAGTTTCCGAATGCAAGCTGGGGTCCGCCGGCTGAGGGGCGGAGCAGCGCGGACCCTCTGCAGTGCCCCAGTTCACCTGCAGAGGGCGCTCGCACTGCCTTTGCACTCCAGCTCTTCCCGGCCCTCTGCGTGTTTCCCTGACTCCAGCATGCGCAGACAGGGTACGCAGGGCATGCGCCTCACCCTGCCACCGCTCTTAACGCACCAGCAAGGCCTTCTGTCCTCATCCTGCACACCTGGTTGGCCGGGCTGGCTTTGCCTGCTCCCGTGTCCACGGCAGCCAGGGCTGGGAGGGGCTGCCCTCTCCTGCCTGACGCGTGCTGTGTCCCCTGCTGGGTCCCTGATGGCTTGGGTGCCATCCTGAGAGCTGCTTCGGTCTGAGGAGCCCAAAGGCCCGACGCACTCTCCTCTCCTCCCTCCTCCACGTGGAGACCAAATGCCAGAGGCACTAGCGCGCAATGACACCCCTGCTGGAGTCCTGCCTCAGCCTCACCTCCTGCGTAGCTCGGATGGCAGGCATGCAGCCATGCCTCCTGGAGCCTTTGTGCGGGTGAGAAGCTGAGCTGCTGCTGCATCCCTTCCCTTCCTGGCGGAGGCCACGGCCCCAGCCAGAGAGGGTTCTGAGTGGCCCTGGAGGCAGCGGTCACTGTACTGCCCTGGCACTGTGCAGTGGGCAGCACGGTCACCACCCCGGGTGACTTGGGATCTGGTTGGGGCCCCCAAGGAAGCTCCAGCAGCACAGTGATGGCCCCTGGGGGCAGCAAGGCTCGTGGTCAGAGGCGTGACTGCTGGTGCTTCCTCGGTGGCTCATCCACAGCGCTGTAGAAAAGCACAAATAAACTCAGCGTATGATGCCCGCACACGCTAGAGCCATCACCGTGGCATGCTGCAGCGCGGTACCTGCAAGGTGAGGTCACCCTTATGGTTTCTGGAGACCTAACTTTTCTGGGCTGTAGATCTCCGTTGGCTGCAGTAGTAGAAGGGACGGGGAGGGGAGAGAAGGGGAGGAGTGAGCGCCGAGACGCTGCCTGCGCGCACCTCCCACGCAGAGCCAAGCCGCGAGCGGGAGCACTGGGTGCTGCAGCAGCGGGACTGATAAACGCTTGCAGACCAGAACCTGAGACGCTGCAGCAGCCTCACCCCAGCCTCTCCCAAGTTGACTTCTGTGAGGGAGGTTACTGCGGCTGGAACTCAGGGCCTTCGCCCTGCGTTTGTGCTTTTTTTTTTTGAGACAGGGTCTTGCTTTGTTGTTCAGGCTGGCCCTGAGCTCACTATGTAGCCCAGGTGAGCCTTGAACTCTCAGCAATCCTCCTGTCTGCCTCGCGAGTGCTGGGATGGATTACAGATGTGAGTCAGGATGCTCCGCACTGTGTTTTGTGGACTCAGGACCTTGTACTTGGTAGGCAGACACCAGAACCGCTGAGCTAAATCCCCGGGCCCCCTGTTTGTTTGTTTTTGATACAGGGTCTTGCTTTGTAGTTCAGGCTGGCCCTGAGCTCAGCCTCCAACTCCCATCACAGCAATCCTCTTGCCTCTGCCTCCTGAGTGCTGGGATGACAGGCGTGAGCCACCACGCCCGGCACTGTGGTATGTGGTACTGATTGCTGCTGGGGTGAGTCTCCATGCCCAGTATTGTATGTGGTTAACCAGGGATCGAATCTGGGCCCTTGGGCTTGCAAGACAGGCGCCCGGAAACACTGAGCTAAATCCCCAACCCCTGTTTTGTTTTTTGAAACAGGATCTTTGAGCTGCTGAATTGTTCAGGCTGTTATTGAACTGCAGTCTTCTTGCCTCAGCCTCGCAGCACGCTGGGGGACTGCCAGTGGCCCTGCTCCCGGTGGTGTCTGTATATTACATAACCAGGGTGAGCTGTCAAATCCAGGCCCTGACCCGCCTCACGCTTGGCCAGGTCGGCCCACACCTGTGAAATGTGTGTAGCTGATCTCCTGCTCCGAGGACTTCCGGTTCCCTCTGCCTCCTCCAGCCCTTTGGTGCTCTGTGTAAGTGCAGTGTGAACCTTGCATTATTTCTTTTCTCACTTTTACCCATCAACATTGTGCAAAGCAGTTGTTCAGAATTTCTATAGGGCTAGGCTCCTCCATCACCATGGTCTTCTAGCTGTGCTCCCCACTGCCCCCAAGTTTCACTGCATCCTGCCCACTTGGAGGTGGTCTAGATCCCACTGCCAGATCCCAATGCCAGGGCTGCATTTCCTGAAGCTCAGCAGGGCTTCGGGCTGCACGGTTGCTGCTGCTGCTGCTGCCGCCGCCGCCGTCTGCCAGCACTGCCTTGAGATCCCGGGATCGTGGCCTGAGCTGAGGTCCGGCTGGCTCTGGCTTAGAGCCAGGTAGTGCTGCTTTCGTTCTCTGGCTTAGGAGATAAAAGCTTTATTCAGCACAGTGTTCGTGCCATGCAGATGTCCTTAAGAAGGAACAGGGAGTGGTTATTAGTCTGTTTGCCCAGCTGAGTGGGAGCTAGCACCACTGTCCGCGCCTCCAGAAGAAACTCCACCCCTGACACTCACTGATGACATGTTCTTGTGTTTGGTCTTGGAGTTGGAACTTGGGGCCTTCACCACTGAGCGGTGTCCCCAGCCCTTGGTTTAGTTTTTATTTTGAGACAGGATCTCACTCAGTTAGTTGCCCAGGCTGGACTCGAACTTGCAGTCCTCCTACCTGCGCTTCCCAGAGTGGTGGGATGACAAGCCGCACCTCAGAGTCTGGTTTACTGATATTTGTGTGTTCTGGATGTTGACAGCCAGTCACCCTGTATGACGACGACTCAGGCAGCGGTGAGCTGTGTGTGACAGCGGTCCCCTCAGTTGCAGTGTGGCTCACAAGTCCCTGTTCCTGGTGCCTTCCTGCATCTTCTGTGTTTGATGCGACTGGTGCAGGGCCCTGGGTGCTCACTGCAGTACTGTGCTTCACAGAGCCCGGGATGGAGGGGGCCTGCACACTCTCAGGGTCACACAGGGACGTGCTTCTCAGAACAGAGCCGTCCCTGGGTGACACGCGCCTGGGAGTGGAGTCTCATGGTGTGAGGCCTCTGTGACTGGCTTTTTGCCCTGAGGGGTGTTCTCAAGGTGTGTCACGCTGAGTGTGTGTCCGGGCTAAGTTTCTTTCCATGGTTGTGTGAGAGTCTGCAGCCATGGTCACTGTGCTCTGCAGTTCTCCTGTTAGTGGACATTGGGTTGTTTGCACTTCTTGGCTCTTGTGAATAACGTGGCTGTGGAGATTCGTGTATGTGGATGTGTGTGTTCGTTTGAGAGGAGATGAGAGGGCCATGTCTGGGTCTGACAGCAACTCCGTGCTTTATATTTTAGGGAAACCACCAGGCTGTTTTCTCATGTGGCCACACCGGCTGAGTGGGAACGTCCCCCATCCTTCTGTGTTTGCTGAGCCAGGAACTGAAGTCAGCCATGGTGCTTGTGAGGCGGCCGTGGTGCCATTGAGCTGTGTCCCCAGCACCTTCCTTTTTCTCATTTTTGAAACAGGCTTTCACTGTGTAGTCCAGGCTGGCTTAGACTCACTGTGTACCCCAGACTGGCCTCACACTTGCAGCGATCCTCCTGCCTCAGCCTCCTGTGTGCTGGGATGGTGAGTGTGCCCCTTCCCAGGCCTCACGGTTACTTCTCTTTTGATCGTGGTCTTCTCCCTGTTGACCTTGGACTGGTCTCCTCCCTCTGGCTGTGGACGCGTTGGGGGCTTCACTGCTCCTTGGTGGGCTGCCGGGGCCTCGCTGAGCAGCCGCCCATGTGAGGGCTTCTCGCACCTTCTCTCAGATCTCTGCTCATCCGCAGTGTTATTTTGGATGTGTTGTAACCGACAGGGTTCTCAGGTTCGCTGCCAACATTCTCCTTTTCTTTAAGGCCTCTGGCTGTGTGACCTGTTTAGCGGGCCTAGCCTCCCCGAGATGAGAAATCGCTGGCCCAGTTCTTCCCCTGCACCACGATGGGCTCATAAAGACCTGCTTTTCAGAAGCAGCGAGGTCTGAGGGCTCTGGGCCCACGTGCGGAGTACCTGAGCCTTGGTCCTAGGCTGCCTCCAGCTTGAGCTGCAGCCGGAGGTCCCCGGGGGTCCTCAGCACACCCAGCGGCCTGGGGCTGGGAGGGAGTCCTTCAGCAGGTCACTCTGCATCTCTCTGTCTCTCCCAGGCTGTGGTCCAGAGGGCTCCGTGTGGTATGGAGATTACAGAGCAGGTCTGCAGATAAGCACAAAGATGATGTTGCTAATGATTATAGTTTTAAGCAGTTAATTATGGGACATCAAAGACCTGTAAACACGTATAGAGGCTGGGCTGGCTGTGCCCGAGGCTGCCTCTGGCAAGCCCTGAGGATCCTGGGCTCCCTTCTGCCCTCTCTGCAGCCTTGGCACCCCTGGGGTGCTGCTCTGGCCTCAGAGTCGGGGGAAGAGCAGGTGGCCAGCCCCTGCTGTCACTGCTCTGAAGTGAGCCGGGACATTGTGCTTGCTGGAGCCTGTATCCTTCCGGGGTTCCCTGGTTCCGCACCCAAGCTGTTTTTTGCTTTGTGATTTTTTTGGACATAATTTTAGATTAATCAAAAAGTTGCCAGGATAATACAAAGAATTTTCAGGCGCCTCTGGCTCAGGCGAGTCCCTGCTGTCACTTTATTCCCTGTACTTCTGAACCACCTTGGTTAGATGGGCTGAGGCCCATTACTACTGAAGGCTTCGATCCGAGTCTCCCAGGAGCGGGGAATCTCTCAGCAAGTCGTCAGGTCGGGGAAAACGACCCGATGTGCAGCTGGCCCTGCTCCTGCTCCGAAACACTGCAGGTCCCAGAGCAGGATCCAGGTCGCTGCTGCCTGCAGCTGCTGCCCTCCCTCCTACCCCCTTAACCCCCCTTTCTTCTTGAGGCCTTCGCACTGAGCCACACCTAGCTTATTTCTTATTTTGGGACCGAGGCTCATTAGGTAGCCTGGGCCAGGCCCCCCAGAGCGCTGGCCTGATGGGTGCACCGCGCCGCAGTTGGCTCTGTCAGCTCCGGGGTTCTGTCCTGCAGCTGTGCCCCTGCCGCACTTGGCAGGAAGATCGCAGCAGATGTGTCCTCCTGGGTACACAGCATCCGCTCGTTCCTGGGAGTCAGCCCATCACTGGTCAGGGCGGTGCCTGCACTGTCTGGCCGCACACCTGAGCGTGCAGAGATCCTGGCCCCTGGGTTGCCCACTCTTCCAACAGGCTGTGCGCCATTTGCATTTTGGTAAATGCCTGTTTTCTTTTGAGACGGTGTCTCACTATGCCATTAGGGCTGACCTAGAACTCACAGCAATCCTCCTGCATCAGCCTCCCAGCAACTGGGATAACAAGTGTGAGCCTCCCCTACCCCCAGTAAATGCCAAGGAAAGACCACAGGCAGGAGCTGGAGTGTCCTCTGTGGTCCCAGGGATCTGGGTTCCCGGGCCTCCTCATGAACAGAGGTAGAGAATGGATGTGTGCAGCGGGGCTTACACACGTACATGTACACTCATACACATGCATGCTGTAATGTGGC
>PVIR01037842.1:0-14898 GCA_004026965.1 Petromus typicus
CAAGCACACTAAGCAGTGTATCATTTAGGTGAATATAGATGTAACAAGTTAGAAACTGTTCAAAACAATATAAGAAGATGGATAATTATGATAGATAAAATGATAGCTCTGTGTTAGGGGATTAAAAAAAGGGGGACATGGAAGGTACGATGGTGATAATATATCATGAATGATAAATTTTGATTACTCAAACTCTCTGCTACAGAGCTCTCCAATTACTGTTATAAAATACAACAGTATTAGTATGGGCAGAAACAGTGCTAATAACCATCTGTGCAGTATCTTGTTAAATTTCACAGGAATCCTGGGAGATAGAAACCATCATTACTTCCACTTTAAAAATAAAAATAAAAATAAAACTCTGAGATTTAGAGAAGTCATTAGGTTAGCAAGTGCTAGAATTTTGATCTGATTTCATCCCTGGCAAGTCTCAGAGAACTAATGCTCAGTTTACCCCTTGTCATTCCCTCCAAGTACCCACCTTGCTACAGGACAGTAGCCAAGACCAGGATTGTATCCATCAGGCATAGTCCAGGAGAGAGCTGAGACGGGCAAAGGGATAAGGAATCTTTTGGTAGTGTATTGCCTAGAAGCAACAAAAATGGGTGTCATCTTGGAAAATGAATCATTAGTTAATTTAAGGATATGATTACTTTCCAGGAAACAGGAAATTAGGTACCTGGCTGGCAAAACCTCTACACTTGGTGAGAATGCAGGGCTGACCACTGAGTACTGACTGCCATGGGCTGCCACTCAAAAGTGCTTCCAAGTGGCCTGGTTCCAGCATCACAGTCCCACTACTCAGGAGCTGCTTTCTGCCACTGGCCTTGCTTGTGCCATTGGCCATGTGCTTGCTGCTTGTTCCACTCTGAACTTAGGGAAGAATTCAGCAGCAGTTGTGGAGCTGTCCTGTACTAAAGTTCCCATGGGCATCCTCTTCTTTCTTGGGTTGTCTTTCTTACCCAAGAAAATGCTCAGCCAGTCTGCAGTGCTCTTCCACAAAGGACAAGCACATTTGAAACACTTTACGGACCTGTCAGGTGTAGTCTGGGTTTTGTGTTACAAACCACTCAGACTAGATTAGATTATCAGTGTGGAAAGCCGTGGCGGGAGGGGAAGTGAAGTGATTAAAGTTAAGTCATCCTCGCCAGCACTTCCAGTCTCCATCTTTGGATCAGTTCAGTGCTTCCTGCTTATTCTTAACCCGCACACCTCATAATATACTTTAATTTCTGTTTTGGAAGGAGAGTAGAAGGGCTTTTGTATTACACTTCAAAGCACAGACATTCACAGGCCCCACAGGCACAGGCTCTGAGGTTGCGACTTTGCTGTGTCCCCACAGTGTCCTGAAATCTGTGTGGCCTCTGAGAGAGAAGCAACACTTTGGAACATAGAGAGAGACGCTCTGTCCTCAAAGACTCGGAAACAGCGCGTCATAGTCTCGAAGGGTAGAAGTTAACCCAAAGTCTAAATGGTACACTACGAAGTATATTGACCAGTTTCTGATATGAAAGGCTCCCTTACAGGAAAAAGAAAAGAGTTAGACCCTGGACTGGGCAGGTAGCTCAGCACTAGAATGTTTTCACATGTCCAAGGACCTGTATTCTATTGCCATGCCCTGAGCGGTCCAGTCTTCACCATGGCAAAACTTGTATGACACAGCACAGCGTGATGCCGACTTCCACACCCTTAGACGAGCTTATTCATAACTATGATATCAGCCCCTAAACCACACACTCTGGTTTTCAGAGCTCAGGAAATGTGTCCATGGATTTCAAATTATGCCTTAGTCCCTTTTTCATCTCTGTGATATTTGATTTTTACTGTTGTTCATATTTTTAGTTCCAGAAAATGCAGGTCAGGTGGAGCATGGTGTAGGTCATCATGGTTTATGAAAGGGCTCTATATAATTAGATGTGCAATTAATTATTAGCATCACGGATACCTCCTGAAAGGCTGCAGCAATGCTAATGGTCTTGTCAATTAGGTTGTTTTATAAGTAGACATCAGCACTGGACTGGTGCCTTGGGAGCTCCTCCTGCCTGTCTGGAATCTGGAAGATGAACTGACTCTGTGGACTCTAAAGGCTACATCCTGCCAGCCAAAGCCAGATTGGGTTTGGTGCGGCTCACATGCAAAGGCTTTCAAATAAAGAGGATTTGATCTCAGGGAAACAGATGCTGTTGCCTTTCCTAATTATCCATTTTGGAAGAGAATGTAGCATCCTCAGTGTGTGAGAGTTTCCATCCTACAGGAACTAATCCCCTCTCTGGCCCCAGGCACTCACAGGCGGCACGCAGAACCAGCAGCTGCAGCAGCACCAGCTCAGCAGCCAGCCTGGCTTAATATGAGGAGCCTGACGTGCTCTTAAGCCAGGAATTGATGTCACTCTCATAGGTCTCCATGGAAACCTTTCACACTAAAAGAAGGACATTTGTAAATATGCATTTTGCTGGTCCTCTTTCTTGATTCAAATTATTAGCCCTTTGAGAACTCATTTTGTCAGCTATGTCCTGTGGTTGGAAGAGTGAAGACACAGAGACTTCTCACTCATCCCTTCCTATTGCCTTGTGATTCTGCACTTGTGGGTTCACCAGGATACCCCAGCAAATGCACACTCAGCTCCTCGGCAGGCCCAGTACCCTTCCAGGTGCTGCAGAGAATACAGAATAGAGCAAGGCCCGCTCACTGCACTCGATCACTCGTGGCTCAGCTGCACAACACAGAGGGTGAGAAGTCACCACTCCTGCAGGCAGGAGGGGCTGGTGAGGTATCAAACACTAGGACAGGAGGGCTGCACTCCTGAGGCCTGCAAGGTCAAGGTCCACTTTGCCAGGCCCCCTGTGGCTCTGCCTTTTCCAGTCAGTTGCAGGTCCTTTCAGGGGCTTGAGCCCTGGGTGTCTGACTGGTGGAGCCGACTGTCTTGGCTGCTTCCCTTAGTGAGTCCTCCCCAGGATGGGCCAGGATGTGTCTGGATGCGTTAAAATGCTTATGTCTCATTTCCCAGAGGCTTTGACTTGCTGAGCATCTGTTGGGTCTTGGGCATCTCTATTTTTACAAGTTCCCCGGATGATTCTGACATTTGTCCTTCCTGAAATCCATCCACTGGGCAGACTCTAGAAAACAAGCTTAGTTGCTTCAGTGAAGAGCACTGAAATCACAGACACATCAGCAGATGAAACTTCTTTTCCTTGTCTTTGCACAACAAAAAGTAAGTGGGCAAAACAGGAAAGAGAAGCAGCAGAACTCCTCGACGTCCTGGAGTGCAGGTTTGGCCTCCTAGAGGGAGCTCTGGCCCACGAGACTGAAGTAGACCCCTCATTTGCTGTCCCTTCTCCCACCAGTGGGAAGAGAAGGAAATGCCAGACCCACAAGCGGGGCAAGAGCAGAAATTAGTCACCAGCTGCACTTTGCTGCCAGGAAATGAGGGAAGCTCTTGTCTTCTCTGTGATTTCACCACCTGGGACTGATGGAGGAGGGATCCTGGAGCACAGTCACAACTGCCAGCAGAGGACCATGCAGTGTGTGCTCCTCAGATGCTACTGCCCATGATACCCAGGCCAGACTCCACACCAGCCCAATCAGAATCTCCAGGGGTGTGATTCAGTGTCAGTACTATTTTTGAGATCTAGAGGTAACAGAGAAACCTCTTTCCCAAGAGTGGGGAAAGACAGTTCCGGAAAGGCACCAGTCCTGGAGTTCTGGAGGTCCAAGCTTTGTGTGGTCTGCAGATGCAGCACACAGATTCCCAGGGCTTGGCCATTTTAGGGTCACAGTGAAGGGCAGCCTGTGTCTGCAACCCATAGTGCTTAACCCAATCCAGGTAAACGCTGCTGTGGCAGCAGGTGACAGGCAAGGTCTACCCACACTCCGAGAAAAGGTCATTCTGGAAGCCCACGGATAACAGAAGTTTGTGATAAGCTAGCCTAGAGTAGAGCAGTGTGGTGCATAACACGGAACCCGAGCTCTAGCCCCAGCTCCTCAGTCTCCCGTTCTTCTCTGTTAGGTCTGTCATCTCCTTGATAAAAAAACAAAAGAGTCTAGTGATAACAATAATCTTAAGTCATGTCATGTACTGGTACAAATTCTCATTGTCAATTGTGATCATAATATGTATATAAAATATACCAATATAATCAATTAAAAAATAGCCACCTTTGTATGGTGTTTACTGCATGTCAGTCATTTTTCTAGGTGATGGATAGATGGATATAGATATCACTTTAGTCTCCTATTTTATAGGGGAAACACTAGTTGTATTCATACTTTATAATGCATGTGTGTGAATATACGCAGAAGTTAAGTAAACTGCCCAAGGTCACAGCTAACAAGTCTCCAAGGCAGGATTTGAATCCTGTGCTGGTTCCTCAGTCAGAGCACGGTCTCGGCTTTGGGTAGGGACTGAGTTAGGTAACGAGTGCTACCCAGGTGAGCACAGGAGGTGGCCAAAATTGATGTTACTTATAGCAGGCCACTGTTATGGAAATCAAAAGTGACTCTCAGCTGTGAAAATTAAAATGTCTGATTATCGTGGGACGCAGAAAAGGGCCTTGCTCACGCTCAGCACATAGCAGAAATGAATGAAGAGCAGAGTTATTTCAGAGTCTGCCTTTGTGTTCTCTGCTGTCCTCTCGCTCTTCCAGGGCCCGCCTTGTTTCCCTTTGTCCTTCTGGGCGGGCAGGGTCTGGTGAGCCCAGCCTGGGCTCCAGCTGGCCTGCACTCGGAGCAGCTCCTTCCGCTTCCTGTGGAAGATTCCAAGGCAAACCTCTTCTGTTTGGTTCTGCCAGCCCTTTGGGGCTCGATTTGAATTTTTTTCCCCACTTCTGTCTGAAACTTCACAAAATGACTTCCTTACAGTCACTCAAAATACTATTTCTTGTCCTGAAATAGCATCTTACACTTTTCACCAGAATTTCATTCTTTTTTCTTTTCCTGGGCTGAAAATCCCAACTATCTCAACACCAGAGTGTTCCTGGAGGCTGCAGAGGACTCCTTCTCTCCTGCAGCCAGAGGCCCTTCCCAGAGCTGTGCTGAGGGTCCAGCCATTCCCCTCACCCCCCATAGCAGGGACCGGGCCCATTAGCCCAACTCTGCATCTCATAACTCCGTTAACCTCAGCTTCACATGACAGAGGAGCCTAGCCACGGAGGCCACCAAGTCTCATCCCCAGGTCCTTCAGACATACCACCTCCTCAAGTCCTCTGCAGAATGATTTCAAGCCCACAGTCCAGCCCCACTGCTGTAAAGCAGAGCTGATCAAGTGAACAGAAGGAGCTGAAATTATTTTCCAAGGACTGTGCTCCCTCAGCTTCCATTCTGGGAGGGGCGAGAAGCTGTCTCCTTGGGTGTGAAGTTTTAGTCCTGTCATTAAGAGCCTCGCAGGCAGTGGAGGGGCAGGGTGATCGCTCACACTATGGCAGGAAGAACTGAAGCTATCACTTTCCTCCAGCTATTTTTATTGACAAAGCCTTTCTGAGCCCTGACACTGACCCAGGTTCAGTAGCATACGGAGGAGGGTGCAGCTCAGAGTTTCCATGAGACTTCAGTGCTGCCCCGCACCTGGCCAAGCCAAGCTGAGCGCTTCCCTCAAGCTCAGGGCCTGGCTGAGAGCCTACCCGGGAAAACCCTGAGGGCTGCCTCCCATGCTGTCTCTTGCTATTCCTTCCTCATATGCAGTTGCTCTGTGAGTTCCCTGGAGTGAGGTTAGGCAGCACCTAGATGAGAAAACTGCAGGTACCAGAGCCTGTATCCAAACCAAGGACAGATAAGTCAGCCTTCCTGCCAACCTTTCAGTGCCCTCCCTGGGCCCTCTTGAGGAGGATGCTGAGGATGCACTCAGCATCTGCTGGAGCCCTTAGCCTGGTTGTAGGGCCTGAGCAAGGGCTTTTACAAGAGTTTTGATGCACTGGTAATCTGACTGAAATTCATCAAGTTGAAATTTTACCTAGTTCCTTTGGTTGTTTTTTAAAAAATAATGGACAGATGTCATGTCCCAATAAATACACAATATAAACTCAGTTTTTGATGGAAAGAGAAGACATTTAATTAGGACATAGGAAAGTGTTCTGTTAGAAGGATAGAGAAATATGCATGGAATGGGGAATGTACTTGAGTTTTTAGAATTTAATCATGTTTTACCCCAAGGCAAGTAAGAAACTAGCTGCCCTAGAAATCACTGGCCACTTGAGCAGGTGCCAGAAGAAGCCTGAAATAGCGTTGTTACATTGAGACAGTCATAAGCCTTTCCTCCTGCTTCCTCCTGCTTTACTCAGAGTCTAGGGCCCTCACTGCCGAAGAAGTAACTGTAGTTTCCCGATTTGAACAAAACCAAAGCAGTACAGAATCCTCCCTCTAATTCCCTCCACTGTACCCTACCCCCAAGACATCTTTTGGCTTTTTATTTTAATCCATTTTTCCACTTGTGGCTTTGTTGTTCATTAAATTCACTTGGAGAGTTGAACATAATCCCCAAATCTCAGCCTTTGGGATTCACACGTCACTTGTCTCTTAAACACAAGAGAGAATTCCATTGTGCAACCCAACTGAGAACCAGTGATCTGTGCTTTGTTTTGTTTTTGGAGTGCTGGGGATTGAAGCATGGACTTCTCTCCTATTTGGCATGACCCCACTGCTAAGCTATCTCTCAACTTCTGAGAACAAGGGAGCTAAGCTAGGTCTTTCTAAAGCTCCAGAGTGTTCATGAGTGGCCTAGGAATCCTGATAAAAAGGGAATTTTTGATTGAGGTGGACTCCAGAGTCTTCATTTCCATCTAAGGTGTAGACAGAAATGGCTAAGACATACTCACTGTCCTCTGATACCAAGTGCTTTATAAAGAAGAGAAAATTTGATGCTTTCATCTTTGGGCAAAAATCATGCACGGAGAAAGCAAGAAAGATCCTTGGATTATAGAACTTCCATAAAATTTAACAAATGGTTTCCAGGCTTTACACATACATGTGATTGGCACCTGTGGTTTAGAGGGGAAGCCAGACTTCCTGAAACCAGAATGTCCCAGGCCAAAATAACCGGCAGGTGAGTAATGCCAGATCTTGGCCTGATGATCAGAATAACCAGAGAAGTTGCCCAAATCTCAGATTCCTAGGGTTCTCCCCCACTGAATAGCTTGTCATTTGGCCCATTTAACATAAGGCCCAGGGATCTGTATTTTTAACTGGCTGAGTTAAGTTCAAGTGGATTTGACGATCCACTGACCATGCCTGTCCTCTGCTCCTCATATATGCATGTGCTGTGGAAGGGGAAGATGCTGCAGGTGTGAACTGCTCTTTTGTGACACGATGAATATTTTCTGCCAAGGTTTGAGTGAGTGAAAACAGAGACCTGGGTGGTAGACAGGTCTCTTCCCGGTTTACAGTTATGTGGGGAGCCAGATCCTGGCTAATAAATTCAGGCTCTGCGTCTGCCTTTTCATTCTTTGATGGTCAGGCTAATTTTATGAGACAGTAAAGACAACAGCTGCTTGTAGTGATAGCTAATAAAAAGAAGAAGCTTTGACTCAGCAAGAAGACAGGATTTGTGTTATGACCATATTCAGAGGAGAGAAAGGATGCTTTGAGTAGGGCACCCACTACTCTGGTGTAGCTGGGATGGGGCTGTACCTGGTTGTGTGTCATCCTTCTCATACAACTCTTTTAAGTTGCCTCCTTAAAAGCCTAGGACAAAAATTCTAAAGCCACATGACAAATCAGTCACACTGCTAACCTGTGGGAAGAAATATATCCACCTGTCCCTCTCGACCCTCACACTCTTCAGCCTGGAGTCCCGGTGAGATACTCCTATCCGTAAGTGAATGTGTCACACCTGGCCCCACTCACAATAAACATCCAAGGGAGAGATGAGTTACATCGGGACTGTGTGCAGCACCTGCACCCAAGCTTGGTCGTCTGCACTTTACTCACTCCGACTGAAATCACTGCCTGAGGAGAACCTGATTCACTTACTCAAGGGATTTCTTTAACCAAGATAGCACTTTCTCATTGTCAATGCTCATTTTAAAATTCTTAAATTACAATATTAATCATATTTAATTATTCATTCTTGTATTTATTTTCAGAGCATTTACAGCGTATACCACGCATATATATTTTAATAGACATGGTAGATACAACCTCTTTTTACACGTGAAGGGTCATGGGTTGAGACACTGTGAGCTACTTGATCATACACTAGAAATCTAATTTTCTGGGGCTTAAACTTAGGTCTCTCCAAGCTCAAAAGTACCTTGTCTTTCCCCTAAGTCACTTTGCACTCCACTAGACAATCTTTCTCCTTTTAGTCATTGAGCCAAGGTGCAAGTTATAATTTTTTCTCAAATATTTTTGTGGCAAAGACACAATAAACTAAAAGACACATCAGTGAACTAAAAATGGCTTCAACATATAAATTTCATACTTTGTTAGCACGCTCATAAGTCAGTGAGTTAAAATTCATGCATATTATTTTTACTGAGAATCCATCCTTAGCTCTCTAATCTAAACAGGACCCCTTCACTTCACTCCCTCAGTCTTTCCTTTCCTGAACATTATTTGTGTCTTCAGCAAATGTTAACTCTGGGCAGGCAGACTCTGAGCTACTCACCACCAATTTAGGGCTGGACAGAACAGGATGACACGAATTATCTGCATTGCAAGCCTTTTGGAAGTATTTATGCGGCCAGATTGTGACCTATTTCTTTAAAATAAACTTTTATTTTAGAGTGGTTTTAGGTTTACATGGGAGCAGCAAAGATTACACAGAGCATCCTTGCTGAGTTTCCCTCAGCGTGAGCATCTATGCTACACTGGCTAATTAAAATGTCAAGTAATTTTTTTTCAAAGTGATGATTTTTCTCTTTTTCTTGTGGAATATGGGTAAGCACTGGGCATGTGGCCAGGAAACCTGAGTCGAGGGAGCTTTGACCTTGGTAGGCACATCGAGCTCTCCAAGTCTCAGTTTTCTCAGGGCACCAGAAATAGGATGGCCTGCCAGGGCCTTTTGGGAGGATTAATTGAGACCCTTAGGATGCTGTCTGGCATACTTGTTGGGCATAAGCTGTGTCATCTGCTTTGCAGTAGAAGTTTCCATCAGGCTGAGTTTTGAAAACATGTCCACCATTCCTGTTTTCACTGGCGTCTTCCTGCCAGGCAAGAGCCGTACCTTGACTTTGTTTACAGACTGTACTTTCTGTGTGTCTGTCTTTGTCCTCCTCCTTTCTCTCCCCTTATCCCAATAAATCCTGTTTGACGAATTCAGGCCAAGCGCAGTTGCTCTCAACAGAGATATTGTTTCCTCTTCCGAATTGCATCTTTCAAAGGCCTAGGCTGAGCCAGGTGGTCTAAGCCAAGCCAGGGAGCAGCCCTGATGCTCAGCCCACGCACAAGGAATTCTCAAGCAGCTGGCCCTAGGGGAATGTGTGCCAAGAGGGTGAAAAGGCAAAAATCTTTCCAAATTGTAATGGTAACAGTGCTGTGAAGAAGACCGGGTAGGAGTCAGGGGCAGGGGAACAGAAGGAAAGAAAGAAAACAGACATAACTGGAAAATTTAGGCTGTCGTTATTTTCCTGCACCTCCTGATTTACTTTCTGCCCTCCAAGCAAGAGGCAAGCTGGCACACATGTTCTCAGAAGTGGGCACTTAAGAATAGATGTCATTCTTGAAATGGCGCACACTTGGTGCTCAAGTCTGCCCGTGTCTGCCTCACACAGATGCCCACGAAAGAGGCACCTCCTGGGCCACAGCTTGTCTAGTGCATGAAGTCTAGAAAGCAGCAGATGCTGAGAGATATGAGACCTGGGGCTGTGCCTAGATAACAAGTCTTCTCTTTAAGACTTTCTTTTTTATTTACACCAATCCTTCCAGAAGATTCTGCTCAAGATGAGTGGTTACTATGCCCATTCAAAATAAGCATCCAATATTACTTAATTAGCACAAGAAAACTTGTAAAACATTTGCACGCTGTTGTTTTTCTTTTCTTTTTTCCTTTTTAGCAGAACACAGTTGTTCTTTAACACTTGCCTTTCTTTGTGTGCCCGGCTTTTAATTGGGCCACTCCCTGCATATTGGGTCTTTGGCTGCAAGACTGTGAGCGAAGTCTGGTGTCTCCTCAGCCAGGCATAGAAAATGATGAGGGGTAGAGCAGGAGAGACAACTTTCTAAAGGGGAAGAATCAGGCAGGAGAAACTTTGCGAGGATATGTGCACTTTTAGAGAGGAAGAGGCTGTGGTGTAAAAGGTTACATGCCAAGATTTTGAGGAAATTACAACTAATCTTGAAAATCACAATGAACACAAAGTTCTAGAAATACAGGCCTATGTTTTCCTCTCCATTTAATACAGCTTGTAAAAAGTTAAAGTTTCTTAAAGCCTTTGTCATAAGTGAGATGTTTCTTCTGTTGGAAAGAAAATCAATCTATATTACAAGACAAGATGTAGAAAACATACATGGTTCTTGACACATCTAACGACCAGTGTATAGAAAATAGATAAAGCATGGAGCTCTATCCATGAATGGCGAAACACTGATTTGGGTGCCATTTTCTGATTACTCTTTCACCTTCCCTCTCTATCTTCCATGTTTCTCTCATTTTTGGTTTCTCTCTAAAGTTCAGAGTTCTCTAGGGAATGAAAAAGAAGAAATGGTCAATGGCCAAAGTTTAAAGGAAGCATGCTGAAGCAAATAAGGTTTAGTAAAGACAGGTTTGGAGTTAAGAAGGCTGTATTTTGGTCTGAGCTGTGGCACTAAACAATCAATAATTTTGAAATAATAACAATAGTCATTGGTATTATTCATAGAACTTTAAATTTAACTTGCCTAGTTTCATAAGGTAGGTACAGTTATGATATCTATATTAAAGATGAAAACTCTGAGGTTTAGATATCTGAAGTAATCTCCCCGAGGTTACTCAGCTATTACAGGCTGGGCTGGACTCTTCAGGCTTTTGACTGTGACACTACTCTGCCTCCCTTGTGCAACTGGAAGCAACATATCTAGATTCCCTGAGACTCTTCCATAAAAGAAGGTTAAGATATGTTTTCAAAGCTCATTTATTTAACCAAAAAATGAGTCCCATCATCATCTTCCATTCACTTTTCATCAAGATATAATACAAAAATATGGCATTGCTATCTACTTAATGTCACTGGGAGGCATCTCATGCCTCTGTTAGTTAGCTTTCAATTTCTAAAGAAAAATTATTTTGGCTCACAGCTTTAGAGGTTGGTCAACTGGTCTGTTGGTCCTATTGCTTTTGGGCCTGTGGCGAGAAAGCATATAGTGGAGAGTATCTAGTGATACAGCTGTTCACCTTGTGGTTAGGATGTGAAAAAAAGAAAAAGAAGAGGCCAGGGTCCAACCATCCTCTTTAAGGGTATTCCCCTAGTAACCTGAAACCTCCATGGAGCCCCACCTCTTTAGTTTTATCACCTCCCAATAGCTCCAAGGTGGAGACTTCTGAGGTAGACTTCTGAGGTACATTTTGGTTTCAGACTCTAGCAATATCCAATAGACCTTTTATCATTGTTCTCAAAAGGTGGTTCCTCCACATTACAAGCAAAATATTCAAGTTCACTGTGTCTCTTGCAGAAGACCTTATGAGAGATCTCTGTAGATTAGCACTGCAATATAACAGCACGTAGACACCACACCAAGGTGTTTATAACGTAAATCAAAAGTGAAGAAACCTTAAGGGTGTTGTGCTAAGTGAAGTAAATCAAACCTAAAAAAATAAATAATGTGTAATGCTATTCATTCAAGAGACTGAGCATAAGCAAATTCATAGACAGTTGAATGCAGCTTGCTAACGGCTAGAGAAATAGAACCCTTGGAATTAGTATTTAATGGGATGGAGATTCTACTTGAGAAGACGAAAAAATCCTGGACATGGATTTTGTTGATGGCCATACAACAATGGACCCTACCTAATGTCACCGTATTGCACCCTTGAAATTGATTCAAATGGTAAATTTTATATGATATATATTTTACTATAATCAATAAATGAATAAATCATAAAACTGTTTGCTGTTTGTGATTTGACTATATGTGTTTAGTAAAGTATAAAATCAAGTTACAATAGTACAATTTTCATTGAATATAATAACGGAAGTTATGATTCTATCCAATCATTTCGTTTATATCTGTGTACAGTGGGCCCTGGATCATGAACTTAATTCTTCCCATGATTCCGGTCACAAACTAAATTGCACAAGAAACAAATAAAATTCAATTAGTCAATTGGTGTTGACTTTATGAGGAAATTTAATTCTATTCTTGTACATGTCGGGTTGTAATCAGAATTGTGGGAAGAATCCAGTTTGTGAACCAAGGCACTACGGTACCAAATGTATGTTTAGAACTAAATATTTGAATCTAAACTCTGTTATTTTTTCACTTTGTTTTACATTGTGTTACATTTTCCAACCATTAAATTTTATCTGTAAATGTAATTGTAATTACTGCACACGGGTTTAGGCAGTATTTCTCCCTTGCTCTGTTTTTGGTCCCTCAGCTTTTCCAGCTTTCTCCTTTGTAAATGGCATGAAAATAGTGGTGCTCCTTCCCTGGACTTTGCCTGTCTCTGATTCTCTGCTTCCCTCCTTGGATGAGATCCTGGGAAGTCACAGGATCAGAGTCAGTGGACCAGTTACCTATTAGAAAACCTTTCTTGTGTGTGTGTGTGTTTGTGTGTGTGTGTGTGTGTGTGTGTGTGTGTGTGTGCGTGTGTGTGTGTGTGTGTGTGGATCTTCACCTATCCATTGTTCCTTTTGGATGGGTTGAAGTGTGTTCAATCTTTCAACCTCTGTTGGATTGGTTGGCCTCGCAATTCTCATACCTCTATTTTGGGACACTACACTGCCCATTGTGGGGGCACTGCACACACTTCCTGCTTAGAAGGAGCAAGGACATCAAAACCTTGGCTTTCTTGTCTGCTGATAAACACATGGCTAACGTAGCCTGGGAGCACTGACCTTGCGCTCCCCACCCGTGTCACTTACTCTTCAGAAACACACACAGTCTCACTCTCCTACGGGAAACAATGAACCTCTGACCCCACAACTGGGGAGGCGATTTCAGGTTTTAAATAGCCCTGAGGCTTCTTATCAGACTTGGCTGACCTTTCCTCAATGTGCTTATTCCTCTCCTCCAAACTCCCTCCCACTCCTCAGAGCCCAGCTCAGACATGTTTTCTACATGGAATCCTTGGTGACCTCTCAAACTAGGTCAGTACTCCTAAAGCGTCCCTTTCTATAGTGCTATTGACAATTTATAATTATACCAATTTGCATTAACATTTGATTAATGTATCACTTAGTATTTTTTCCAACAAAAACATTTAAAAGTGCCTGTGTGTGCCAGGAATTGTACCATTTGCTGGGATGCACTGGGGAGTGAAGCAGATTTGGCTCTTCTTGTGGCACTCCAAGTCCAGAAGGAAATAAACAAATAGAAATATAATTGCAATCACAAAAATTGCTTTACAGGAAGTGAAGCAGGGCAATGACAGGGACTGTCAGAGGGACTTCAGGAGAGGGATGATCAAGGTCATCCCAAAGGCTGAGAAGAAAGAGGAGCTGCCCATGGGAAGAGCCCAGAAGAATGAGGGAGGCTACAGGAAGGCACCACATCTGGATGGCAGGGAGCTTTGGAGAACTGGAACACTGCTGCATGGAGGGGTACAGGGGCAGCCAATGAACAAGTCAAATGGACAGCATTAGAGCACAAGTAAAAAGCAACACAATGGTGGACCCATGCAGCTGAGAGGCAGGATGATACAATCAAACGCATCTTGAGTGTCATGTCCTGGCAGTGGCCAGATTGCAGTAGATGGGCAGGTAGATGAATATCAAGGATTTAGAAGCCTCCATCTGAAAAGAGAAACCAGGGTTGTGTGTAAGATTAGAAAAAATGGGTGTATATGGGCAGGGGATTTACCTCAATGGTTCTGGTGCCTCTCTTGCAAGAGCAAGGCCCTGGGTTTGATCCCCTGGAAACCACATACAATACTGGGCATGGATACTGACGCCCAGCAGCAACCAGTACCACATACCACAGTGCCAGGCGTGGTGGCTCACACCTGTAGTCCCAGCACTCGGGAGGCAGAGGCAGGAGGATTGCTGTGATGTGAGTTTGAGGCTGAGCTCAGGGCCAGCCTGAACCACAAAAGCGAGACCCTGTCTCAAAAAGAAAAAGAAAAAATGGGTGCATAGAGAGAGATCAGAAAGACCAGGAGTGGAACTAAAGTTAGTTTTCCTGAAATCAATCATTCTTCCTTCATTTATTCCTTACCTCCCTCCTTTCTTTTCTAAAACTTTGGATGGGAAATGGTACAAGGTATTAATAAGCTTTGGAGATCAGTAGGAGGGATTTATAATATTTAGAGAAACAATAGACAGGGAGTTGAATCCTTCAGATGATAAGATTGGGTAGGATTCAGAAGAGAGATGAATAAATAAGACTTTTCCATTGGACCCTGAACTTATAACTGGCCTTGTATGAGCAACTTGGGTTATGACCAGAATTTTAGTTTTTTTTTTTTTTAATCTTTATTGGTACATTAAATATACACATCATGATTGCACTCCATAATGGGGATTTGTACCAGTATAAGACACAACTTAATTCTCATTTTTTCCCATAGTCTTACCCACCCTACCACCCCCCATATACATAAAATTTGTTTCCTTACTTTTATGTTACAATCTCACCATTGTCCCCTTTCACCTTATTTTACATTGAGCATTTTCTATTTCACAATATATAACATACAATGCTAGGACTCATTTACATCTTCATTTTCTCATACCAGAGAAAAGATGCGATATGTACCTATCTGTGCCCTATTTATTTCACTTATGAGGATATCCTCAAGGTATGTCCATTTAAGTAGAAATGATTCAAACTTAT
>PVIR01037844.1:0-14890 GCA_004026965.1 Petromus typicus
CAGGATACGTTGTAGTGTTTGTACAGGAAATATATATTTCATGTATACTTTGCTTGTCAAAAACTTTAGCAACACACTTGCGAGCATAAGATTTCTCCTATTTTGGTGCAAAAGCAGCTGAATTTTAAATATAGTATTCTGGAAGTAGCATCGACACTGAGGTGGAAGCATTACCAGCAATGGCGAGCTGAAAAGGGTAGCGGGCATTCCTCGGACTTACCAAACAATAAATAAGTTACTGTACAAAATAATAGATGCTCCCGCAGAGAGTATTAAAAGATTCCAAGTGGGCTTGGCCTTACCTAGTTGTCCCCAACTTCCTCATTTGGAATTTTCAAGAAATACTATACAATACTCTTGGAAAGAAATATCTGGAATTAGGTAGATTTTGCATATGCATCCTACGATTCACTTGTCTCATTTCCGCGAAAATTTTATCCTTCCAATTTCCATCCCAGTTCATCACGTCGCTCTGAGGTGGCTGAGCCAGACTGTGCTCCTTTTCTAGCTTCTCCATCAGCTATCTTGAGCTTAGCTTACAATGCAACTCAGGCTACTTTGTCCCTTGCTATCTGTAAGTAATGTAAGTAGGAGTGTATTCTCTCTACTGGACTGAAATAAATCACCAGTACATAGTACCACAGATAAGGTAGTAGCAAGTGAAATCAGCAGATCATTTATGATTATGGTCTAAAATGTTCTCAAAATTTCTCGTGCTCTAAGTTTCCTTCCTAAACCCAAGCAAAGCTGAATTGTGGGGTGGGAGTCTTTGGGAGGACCCCAGGAACCATAAGGCTCCTAATCTCTGGAGTAAATTAATCCCATTGGCTTAGTGATCTGTTGAGAGGTGGAGGGAAGTTTTGGAGTTTTGGTCAAGTTGGAGGAAGTAGATCACTACTGGCATCCCTTTGAAGACTACATCTGTTCCCAAACCCCTTGTCTCTCTTGCTTTTTATTTTGAGGAGTTTATCACGTATAAAGACTTCTGCACTCACCCCTACCTATCCCCGTGACATTCTGTCTCACCACAGCCCAGAAATAATAACACCAGTGAAAGTAGCCCAAAATCACTACAACTGGGAGCTACAGTAAGTCCTTCTTCTTTGACACTGATTTTCTTAGGTGTCTTATCACAGTGACAGAAAGATGCTTAACATAAGGTACATTAAGGCAAGTAGGCTTCCTACCTGACATGACAAGGTTTCAATATAGAAATGATGGGAATGAGATCAAATCAAGAATTACGAACACAAAAGCCAAGTTTTAATTAGGACAGCGTGCGTACCACTTCACAGAGTGAAAGATACGCTCTGAAATTTAAAAAAAAAAAAGAAGTAAGTTTTCATGCAATTTTTTACAAGCTGTACAAGTTTAGTTTTTACAATTGTTTTTTGCTTTTGCTTTTGTTTGTCTCTATCCAGCTCAGGAGCTTGCACTTACCAGGCAGTTGCAATATGACAGAACAACATTCCCAACCCCTTTCATATAGGTTTTTGGAGTAGCTTCAAAACTGATATTTTAAAAAAAAAAAAAAAAAACTGATATTTTAGTGGTCAGGAAATGGTGAACAGTGACAGAGTCTGTTCTAAAGGATGTGATCTACAGGGAATTAACTTGTTTTAAGGACTGCTAACGTTCCTGTATGAAATGCTGACATTGTCTGGAGTCCCCCTCATCCATCAGAGATCTCCAGCCTCTAGTTAATAATCAATATTTTCAACAAAGTGCCCTTCAAGTGGCCCCAAAGTAAACCAGGCAACTGTTATCATCATAACTCACACATCAGACCGTCATCAGTAGCACATCTAGAGAGAAACTAATAGTGTTTTGCTCCAGCGTGTAACCTCCAAAATTAGTATTTTTTAAAGTAAACTAAGAGAAAATGAAACTAGAGAGTTTATGTAGCTTTTATCCTGATCACAGTTTCATTTGTGAAAACTCTCTGCTTCTGTGGCTTTATCAAAGCCTCCAATGGATATATAGGAATAGTTTGGGGAAGGAAGAGAGAAATTTGCATTGTTATGAATGGGTAAATTAATTTTGTGGCCCCAGGAGATTTTTCTTACTGTCCAAGCTACCAAGGGTTCTCTGTTTACCTCTGATTGGTCATGGATGTACATAGTGTCCATTTCCCAGGAGTTTAAATCTACTATTTGACTGGAGAAAAGATTCTCATTCCAAAAGACAGGGTAAAAAAATAATAAATTTGAGCATCCAGGGCACCTAGCACTTCTGTGCAGTCAAAATTCAGAAACAGATGCCATTATTTTGAGGGATATAGCAGTGAGTGGTTATATGGCCAGGATTTGATCCTAAAAGGAAAATGCTCAGCTCTTGCAGTCATTGCGTCAGTTTGGATTTGAATTAAAAGGAAAGGTGAGATCTCAGTGTTGTTTTCATATGCATCTCTTGAATGATGAATGATAACTGTAGACTCTTACAACCCCTGTGGAGATCAGTTTGGAGATTACTCAAAAAGCTAGGATTGGAGGTCTCATTTGACCCAGCCATTGCTCTGCTAGTTATATACACAAAAAAGTTAAAAGACTCATATCACAGTAACATATGTGCACCCATGTTTATAGCAGCTCAGTTTGTGATTGCTGAATCTTGGAAACAACCCAAATGTCTATCAACTGGAGCCTGGATAAAAAAGCTGTGGTTCTTCTACAGAATTGCGTATTACTCTGCTATAAAATAATGTAAGTTTGAATCATTTATACTTAAATGGACATACCTTGAGGACATTCTCATAAGTGAAATAAATAGGTCACAGATATGTAAATATCACACCTTTTCTCTGATATGAGAAAATAAAGATGTAAATGAGTTCTAGAATTGTATGATACACATTGTGAAATAGAAAATATTGAAAGTGAAATAGGGTAAAGGGAAAAAATAATGAGATTATAACAAAAAAGAAAGGAAACAAAGTTTATGTATATGGGGGTGGTAGGACGGGTAGAGCTATGGAAAAAATGAGAATTAAGTTGTGTCATATACTGGTACAAATTCTCATTGTGGAGTGCAATCATGATGTGCATATGTAATGTACCAATAAAAATTTCAATTAAAAAATAAATAAATAAAAGGAAAAGTGAATGTACACTAAATGTCAGAGGATGATCCAACTTTGAGTTTCTAAGTCTGAATTCTCAAATTACTCTGGACACAGTCAGGTAGAACCATAAGACTGGGGGGAGGCACTGAAACCATGAGTTGGATGAAAAGTGACACCAGACATGTCAGAGGTAGCGATCATCATTGCTTTGATTGCTACTTTGTCACCTTCTCTCTGGAGAACTGTTTGATTCAGAGTAAACATGTAATAAATATATGCTAGGTGCAAAATTAATAAATTAAAGGCAAGGAAGAGAAATTCCTGTGTGGCAAAGTGACACAGGTTCTGAAATAAATCTGGATGGTGAAATTGCTGATGATAAATCATATAAATCAAAATAGCACCACTGTGCATAATAATACAGGTCAAGTGGTCGTAAATACTCATTTGACATGGTAAACAATTTGCATTTTTGCATCTAAAACAAACACATTTACCAGTTATGTAACTTTCTGTAGTACAAACAACTACTGTGTGTATCTAATATTTCTTGTTTACAAGGTAAGTTTAAGCCAAGAGAAAATAATCAGAAATTATAATGAGAATAGGATGAATTTATTATTCAATTTACTGTTTTTTGTTTTTTGTACCAGGGATTGAACTCAGGACCTTGAACCTGCAAGGATGGTATCAAAACCACTGAGATAAATCCTTGGATCTACTTTTTTATTTTTAATCAAATCACCTAACTCATAAAGAAAACAAGTCAGATCTGTAGAAATAATGTGCTCACTGAAGAATCACTAAGTTACTAAATTCATCAACTATGAAAAAAGAAAGTGTAACTTGTGAAAGGAAATAATCTTCAGGAATTCTATAGAACACAGTGATTTAAAAAAACAAAATAAAACAAAACCAAAAAAAACACAATCATTTCTTCTCTAACATGCACAGCATTCCATCAGCAATACTATTCCCAGATACAAAATAAATTAAAAATATACAAAAATCAGTGTTCTATGATTCTGTTTTCTTATCCAGATTCATGCTGTTTCAATCTGAGACATGATTTGATCAGACATAACCTCTTGAGCACTATTTTCAGTTACAGGAAAATAAGCTGCTCAGTTAATTTAGTGAGAAAACATCGTTTTGCATGGTTGAAATTCAAAATAAAATTAAATAATGGATATAATACTGCCAGTTTACTTTTTAAATGGTATTAGTTTATTTACAGTGGAAATTTCTATAATACCCATCAAGCCTACCCAGGTATCCTACTCACTCTCCGGGTACTGGACACAAAACATGAGACCCACATATTAAAGAAGAGAGATTTGTTTGAACTCGGAGGTTTAGTTCTTGCTTGGTTGGTTCCAAGGAAGAAAAAGGATGGAGAAGGGGTGTGGCAGAGGAGAAAGAACTTAACCCTTCACCACTAGGAAGGAGAGAAAGAAAGGAAGAGCTGGTGGTTACACTGTTCCTGATCAGGCCCCAGGAACCTGCCTCCAGCTTGGCCCAACCTCTTAGCAATACATTCACCTACTAATTTTATCAATGATGCATGAATCCAGTGTTGCAACTGGTGCCCTTCTCTTATACAGCAAGAGAACTGGGGAGATATTTTAGATTTAAGCCATAATACAAGCACGGATTGCATTTACATTTATAAAACATAGCAAAAACTATATTTTGTTTGTCTCAATTGTTTCTTTGACAATGTGTTGCTATAGGAATCTGTTCATTATCTAACATAAAAGCAAATTTATACTTTCAGTAGAAAGAATAGTTTAATTTTCATTCCATTTTTTAATAGCAGCTGCCCAACACTGTTATAGGGATGTCACCAGTTAAGAAAGTAAATTTAACAAAGATTTAAAATGTAACAGATTTTAAAAGGAAGAAAACTTGTAGAAACTTTAATGTGCAGATTTCATTTTTTACACTGTTACATAAAAGATGCATTACTGTCAGTGTATTACTAATTTAAGAAACTTAAATTATGATTTAGTTTTCAATATTACTAGCAAATGCTGAATAATATAAGTAATTGTACTGTTATTTTTACTATAGCCTCCACTAGGCTGTAACAAACCTTTGCCAATTTATTATTATTGTCTTCACATCATTTTCTTTCCCAAATTTCTCTTCCTCATTCATTTTGTTTTTATTTTTCCCTGAGCCTCTCAGTTATCTGTAGTCAAATTCTGAGATTCTCTTTTCATGCTTTCTCCTCATGAATTAGCTGACAAACCATGGAACTCTTTCTCCACATTAATTCTTCTATTTCTTATTTCCCATTTCATTGTAACACAACCAGGAGGAGAGATTTACTTTATCTCATAATTTCCCAGGATGTAGTCCATGGTTGGCTTGCTTTGAAGCCAGAATTATATGGCAGACAAGACAGACCAGTGTAAAACTTCTTTGCTCACAGCCTCCAGGAAGCAGAAAGTGAGGAACAAGCTGAGAACAAGTATTTCCATTCAAGGGACCTGTCCGATTCAACTTAGGACATCCTTCCAACAGCATCAGGGATTAACTGGCCTCCTGGTCTGGTCACCTTCTGAAAACCCCACCTGAACTTGTGAGAACCAGAGGTGATAGTTTTCATCGTCAGGTTAGCACCGTCTATTTCTTTTATTCCTACCCTTTTAGTAACTTGACACTCTCCAATAAATTCAATAGAAACTACTACTTGAGCACTTCAATTCTTAAAGCAGTAAGTCCCAGGCTACAGTCTCAGTATTTTCCATTACTCATGAAATATATTTTACGTGTCAAAATCAGATTTGTCTTTTAATCTCATCTCAAATATCCCCCAGGCACATCATTACATTCTCCTGAGCTGACCATGTCCTCATTACCTTTCGCTTGCACAAGCACCCATCAATGATGAGTTAGTCTACTTTGTTCTCTTTCTCATTTGCCAGAATTGAAGTTCCTTACAGTTAGATTGTATGTAAACATCACCCACTTCCTTCTGCAGAATTTCCTTGTAGGTACCAGACATTCTTAAGTTTTATTTCATTTCTGATAGATCACATTCTTTTCTACATAACACATGATTCCTGTCTCTTATATTTTCCATTTTAAAGAAATGTTACTTTCATGAAACCCAAAAAAAAAAAAAAAAAAAAAAACAACTTTACCAGTGATGATATGTAATCAGTCTGTTCCACAAACATTCATGTGTCTGTTGGTTCACAGTGCCATTGTTAAGAGTGTTTCCTCAAACAGTATTAGTGGTTCAAGCTAGTGGAAATAGCCAGGTGCAGTAACAGGTCAAATTTAACATATCATATTTTCATGGGATAGTTATTGAAGAGGAAAACATTTCCCTTAAGGAATACTATCATATGCATGCTCTTTTTTCAGCTAAGCAACTTTCATCAGAAGGTTATATGCAGGGCTGGGGATGTAACTCAGTGGTGCCACACCTTCTTGGCAATTGCAAGATCCTGAGCTGAATCCCAAGTACCAGAAAAAAAAGGTAATGTGTGGCTAAGCATGAACGGGGATACACACACTTGCATACAGATGGGATGGGTCAGAATTATATGCAGAGATACTAGAGAAGTCTAGCATCCTCTGGCACCTGCAAATACTTCATTCGCTTATGAATCTGAGTTCAACACACCTGCAGTAGGGTGAGGAACTATCAGATGTGAGAGTTCTCTGAGATCACCTTACCAAGACATTTCCACAATGGACAGCCTGAAAATGAGCTCTGTTGAGTATTTATCATTTAATTAGATTCACATTTTAGGAAATATCGGGGTTTCCTCATCAAAGCATGAATGTGCTCATCAATGTGTTTGATTTGTATTTCAAAACGGAGTTTAAATGTGTTTTTTTTTTTCAAATTGTCTTTATATCGATCGCCTTCTATAGACACTGCACTATGAGCGGTAGAACATAACTTTTCTTTCTTTCACTGTACATGTAAAAAGTAGAATGAAAAGAATATTGTCAAGTATTATTTTTAAATACGCAGGGAAAGTATATAGGCTTAAGTAATTAACTTACTTTAATACAATGCCTTACTTCTTGCCTTCTTGCTATTTTTATGTTCATATATTCCCTCCTTTTAAGTTTAATTTCAGGACATTATATGCAGGTGAGCAAAATGAGGCTCAGGCTGGCTTAATTCGATCATGTTGTAGTGAGTTCTGCACTTTATGCTTGGTCCTCATGTATTTATGGCTCTGCCTGTGTCTCATCCCTGTTTGATCCATATCTCAAGGCTGGGTTGAAAACTCAGGAAGGATTTTTCACAGTTCATGAGTCAGACAAATGTATGGCAGATACATTCTCACAATGAATTGAGTACCACACTTCTTGGGAAGCTGTCAGATATGCTCTCAGGAAAACCACAGTGAATGATCATGCAAATGAAGACAGCACTGGTTTGTCTGAAATGATTCCTTTGGTGTTCTCTGTGGTAGGGATATTGAAACATGAAGTAATTTAATAACCCTGAAGAAATTACTTGCAAGAACCCTAATTGGCCTTTTATATTTTTATAAATTATAGATCACAAGTCTTTTAGATGTTAGGGCAAAATGGTTTTTTATCACCTCCTAGAATTTGGGAGTTAACTTTGCATAGATATTTATATAAACATTATTGTAAATAAGGAAAAGCTAAAGAACTACATTGTATACAAAAAATATTGTTTTGTTCTTTTATCTGTTAGATAAGGTCATCAAATACTAATATTTTCTCTGTATTCACAGAAAATATTAAATTGTTATATCACTGTCCTAATTTTCATGCATTGTGCACTTTGAACTTGAGGTCAGGAGTCAAAAGAATATCAAATACCTTCCTAAAGTTTATAAAAGTAGAAAATATTCTAGTGCCTCAGAGCCATAGAATATCAAAAAAGTTCTAGTAAGCCCTTGAAAACATTTTTGGATTTTTATGCTAAAATAAGTAAATAGTCTCTCTTCTCTGTCACTTTACTTGGTGTGTGCACATCCATATCCATTGCTATTTGAGTTCTAGATATTCCTGAAACCTGCTTGACCTGTCTGTCCTGACACTTTAATGACTTAATTGGTGAGGCTAGGCTGAATACATTTGAGCTAGATCTCGGACCCATATTTCCTAATACTTTAATTTGGCTTCTCCTGTTAATTCATCATTTGTGATACAAACCACAGCAGTGTGACTCTCAGAATAAGCTTTTACTGAAATAATTGTGAGCTGACTAGTCATGACCTTGGCTTTATCTATACTCAATTTTTGATCTAAAACTTCAGTGAACATCAATTTTGAAACCATTTCCAAGTACACTGAGAAACAGTATTTGAAGCTGAGGACCATAAATCCTCCTTTTGACATTTCCCTGTTCAGGGTAGATTGACTAGGATTAAAGAGAGCAGTCATGCACTCAGGGTTAAATAAAAAAGGTATTACACTTGAATGGTTATTTAGGTAGGACGGATGTTTTTCACATTACAGACACAGGGGTAAATCATGGCAGGGAACTATTCAGCTAGGAAGATAAAGGGAAATGATGCTTTAAGCCTCCCTGACCCACAAACAGAAAGAAAAGCCATTATTAACTGAATCCAGGAGCAAGTGTAAGGCAGAGCACAAACAAGTGTGCTACGAGTCATTCCGATAATTCAGATGCGGTGTGCTTTCACCAGATAAAAAAAGTTTAATGGTGGTAAACGTAACTACTAAGCTTTCATTAGCTTTCAGTCATTATTGAACATTATTGAACATTACTTGGCTAGGGTCCAAACAGCATATTATCACCAAAGCAGAAGATCATAGAAATGAAACCAATATGAGATGTGCCTTCTGTACATTAGTTTAAAAATATTTGGAAATTACCAAACTTGGTAATTGGAAAATAATTATTTAGATTTTGTAGTAAAGATATCCAATATCATTAGTTTGAAGTTTGTGTAAAGGTCACTTTGTTATATAGACTATGTACTCTTGGATGGACTTTAATTTATCATAATAATTTGATTTATGATGGAAAAATATATCTCAAATATTTGATGTCAATATTTGATAAATTAATGGAAAATAAGTAGTAGTGTGTTCATCTTATTTTCTATCACTAGAATAAAATGTTATCTGTAAGTTAACTTTTTAGTTGTTTATAGCCCTGGACTCAAAAACCAAAAATCTGTTTGGCCTCCTGATCTGCTCATTAGTAGGGATAGAGTGGGAGTTGGATGATATTGCAGTGCTACAGATGATTTCTCTTGCTGTTTTATTTTATTTGTATTTTCCTCACCACATTTTTACAGCAATGATTACATCCATCATGGAGAGTTTGTACATGTATCAACACTTCTTGGCTATTTTTATGTAAATCTTTCTCCCCCTCTATCTCTTGGCCTCCTTTCCTTCTGTAGATATAACTCTCCACTTCCTAGTCTATCTTTTTTAATACTTTTATTTTATTATACATTGGGTTTCTCATATAAAAGGAAGTGTGTGATATTTAAGCTGTGTCTTATTTAATTCACTTAGACAGAGGAACTCAGTCATGTCAGCAGTCAAGTAGCCCCGAAAAGTGTTAGAATCTCTCCTGAAAGTGGTTCTTCCAAGAGGTTCCTGCCTTTCACCCAGTTGTTAAGAATTCTACCACTTCTCAGCACTGCCACGCTGAGGACCAAATATCTAACGCGTGAACCTTTGAGAATGTAGCTAAAGTGTGTTACAATCATAGCAGGTTTTTGGGGGGGAGGGTGTGGTTGTGGGTGTGGTGTGTGTTTGTTTGTTTGTTTCTTGTACTAGGAATTGAATTAAGGACTTACTATTTTCCAGGCAGGCACTGCATGATTCAGCTAAATCTCTGACTCTGGATTAACTATATATTGATTAATTTTACAGAACATAAATCACCTACAAGTCTACTCACATATTTTAGAAGCATACAGGTGATTTTCAGGGGAAAAGTTAAAAATAAGCAAAACTTCATAATATGATATTTATAAAGAAATTAAAGGAAGATGTAAATGAGTCCTAGCATTGTATGTTATATATTATGAAATAGAAAATGCTCAATGTAAAATAAGGTGAAAGGGGACAATGTTGAGATTGTAACAAAAAAGTAAGGAAACAAATTTTATATATATGGGGGGGTGGTAGGGTGGGTGGGGCTATGGGAAAAAATGAGAATTAAGTTGTGTATTATACTGGTACAAATCCCCATTATGGAGTGCAATCATGATGTGTATATTTAAGGTACCAATAAAGATAATTTAAAAAAAAGAAATTAAAGGAATAGTAAACATGATGCTTTAGATGAAAAGTTTGGAGGTGGGGACTGGGCTGGGAGTAAGGTGCCGACTAATGAGTAGTTTGGGGAACATATAAAATTCTTCATCATTTGATCTGTTTCTGAGATATTATGTTCAGTTTTGTAATATTTTACTTTATAATTTACATCCCACTTTTTAAGTATTGAAATACCATCACCAAAAATCACTTTAGAGAGATCTATCCAGTGTATAAGTATTTTTGTATTTTAAAATATAGACAAGAAAACCTTTAACCACATTGTCTTCTACTTGGACTAATGTGAAAAATTTCAGATTTTCTATTTTATAAGAAAATGATGTTTGGGGGAAATTATGGAATTGATGGATCAAGTTAGCAAGCCTATGAGTAATGAGGTTGTTTTAAAAAAAAAAACTCACATAATTCATAACACCATCCACTGACCTATACTCTCGGGATTTTATATCACCTGCCTTGACCTCTGTGTTAGTGTTAAATGTGGATATATTCTATGCAAACTCCAAGGCTGAGATGTGCTTCCTACTCTTCTCAAAGCGTGTTCCTGAAATCCACATTTAGAGAAGTTACTGTAGATATTGGAGCTTCTTACTCAGTATATTATCAATACTTGGGTATGATTCTAGAAGTAGACAGAAAGAAACAAGAGATCCATGGATGACTTAACGTAACCTTGCTGAGGATCTTTGAGTGAAAAATCACATAAGTGAGTGGTATGCATTTTAATTTTATATGATTATTTCAGGATGTGCTGAACAAATATAAGATGAAAGTGAAATTAAAACAAAAGTGACAGACATATGACAAATGTTTGAGGTGGAAAAAACTGTTATGTGTCTCACTTTTTGGTTTATTTCATAATCTTCTGACAATATCAATTATACTTTCATACCCTTAAAGTTGTAAGTTGATTTTCAGATATTTAAACAGATTCTTCTCTTTATATTTTCATTAAAACAAAATTTGCCTTTGAAATATCATTTCATATTACATTTTAACTTATATTTGAGTGTATCATACATTCTATGCATTTTTAAACCTAAAGATTGATTAAATAATTTGCATTTCTGAATTACTGAAGTTACTTTGAATTATAGCAAAATTTAAAGTAAAAATTGGATAAAGTATTAATATTATTTCTCTAGATATGAAATAACAATATAGCTGCACAATTATTTAGTACACATTATATGTCCTGAGGTGATTTTACTAAATTTAAAAATTAAAGAACTATTAAAATAATATTTGATGAAAATATGTATTGTCCCATTACTAATTCCATGTAATCACACATTTTTCTGTGTCTTCAAAGAAAGTTTGATGATCTTTTCCTGATTCAATCATGTATTCACACTTTCTTTATTTTCTCGTGGATTATTTGTAATCGTGTCAAGTATGTCCATGTCACTTGTTAGTTTTCAAGCAAGTATTAATCATTAGTATTGATAAAGCTCTTCTGTTATCTGCAGTCTAGGAAATGTCACTTTTTTGTTGCTCCAGTAGTCAAAAATGTATCTCTGATAGAAAAGCTGTGGTTCTTCTACAGAATGGAGTATTACTCTGCCACAAAAATGATAAGTTTGAATCATTTATACTTACATGGACATACCTTGAGGATATCCTCATAAGTGAAATAAATAGGTCTCATATAAGTACATATCACATCTTTTCTATGGTATGAGAAAATAAAGATGTCAGTGAGTCCCAGAATTGTATGTTATATATTGTGAAATAGAAAATGCTCAAAGTAAAATAGGATGAAGGGGGAAAAATAATGATATTATAACAAAAAAAAAAAGAAAAGGAAACAAACTTTATGTATATAGGGGGTGGTAGGTTGGATAGGGCTATAGGAAAAATGAGAATTAAGTTGCATCTTATACTGGTGCAAATCCCCATTATGGAGTGCAATCATGATACATATATGTAATGAACCAATAAAGATAATTTAAAAAAATATCTCTGAGATCAGAATTTGAGAAAAAGAATTTCATTTGAAAAGATAGAGAGTGAGTGCGAAGAAGTGATATTGCAAATGGAAGTCAGAGTCTAAGGGTGATCCTCTTTTGGCTTCTAGGAATTGTTCCATTGAACAAGTCTGGAAAATGGCATAGAGCGTAAGTTTCTGTTTCATCTAGTCCCCAGGGTGAAGGGGGTGAGGGAGACTAAACATTGTACATCCCTCTCAATAGTGTTTGGTTTAATGCTGCTCATAGACCTGGAGAATTTTAACACTGTGATGTTTTAGTCTGTGGCTCAAAGACTTTGTACCTTGCCATAACTTGGGGGAGAGGTAGAGAAGCTATTGATGTCAGCAAATGTGACACTATGTAACAATCTGCAACAGTACTAAAAACAGACGTTGAAGGTGGCAGTAGACCCACATGTCTTGCAAATATATTTCCTCAGCTTTTACCACTAAATTATCCATCAGGTTTACATACACTACCCTTTACACAGAAATTACATTCCCCACACATTCTCCCTTAGTTTATGGCACCTAGTCTTTTATATCTAGTGTTACTTGACACTACTTCATTACCATTATCAGCATTACCATCATTTGAGTGACTCAAGTATTTCACATTATACATTTTTTAGCCAAAAGCAGTTTTACTTTCAGGTTTTATATAGAGAGAATATTTCTATGAAAAAAAAAAGATTTTGACATTCCTCACAACACATACAAAAATTATTTTCAGAGTTATCTGTGACTCAGCACCTTAGAAACCATGAAGATTTAATAGGATATTGGAAAACATCTTTGTTTAACCTGAGTCCAACAGAAGAGTTCCTTGAATTATTCAAAAGTATCAAAAAATGTAGATTAAAAGATCTAGCAAAATTAAATATGCATGTATACATATACATATATATATACACAGTTTTATATATATATATATATATAACTAAATTATATAACTAATTTCTGTATAAAGGAATGACCAGTAACCAGGCTCAGAAAGGGTAAAATCTCATTCACTCATCATTGAAATGTAAAATAATTCCCCCAAATCATGAAAATGTACAATCCTAAGTGGTTCTCATGGAAAAGATGGGTAAAACCAAATGTTGGGAAGGGTCGCTGATAAAATGTAAGATGTTATTATTACTTTCAAAAATTATTTGGTAGATTTGAATGAACTTATAAACATAGTTGGTGAGCATCTGTTTTTAATGACATAACTGTGAGTACCTATGGACTATGATAATTTGATACACGTATACATTGTGTGAAATGTAAATGAGGGTAATTTGCCTAGAGCTGTTTAAAAATGTATCATTTGGGGACATGTAGGGGATGCAGAATTTCTTTTTGTGGTCATTCCTACTGTGTATAATCCATCTCTGTGAATGATGATGTCCTCATTGTGCCCCAGAATACTCGAGCTTGTCACTCCTGTGTACCACCATTCTGGTACTCAGATCATCCCCCCTTTTATGACTCTCTGGCCTAGTGATTCTTCTACTTCCTGGAATCCTTTCCCTGTGGGAGTGAGTCTTGTGGCTTCTATCCAAACAGAGGTAAAGGGAATGAAAAGTGCCTACTGTGTGAGGGTCTCATAAGCTGTGGAAGGTGTCATCCGAGTGAACCGGAGTTGGACATTCTTCTGGGCAGGGCTGATGAAGTCAGCTGATGTACTGCAGGTGTCCCAGTGGAAAGGACTCAGCTTCCCTCAGCACCTCAGAGCCACAGCAAAAGGCAAGGACTCTGAATTGAACTGCGAGGAGATGAAGTTTTACAGGCATCATGAATTCTGCCAATGACTCAAGTGAGTTTGGAGATAGATTTTGTCACAATTACAATGCAAAATGAGGACATAGTCCCAACGGCCATTTGAGGATAACATAGGGTAGCCCTTCCCAACCAGAAGAACCTTCTCAGCAGTGCTCAACCTCCTAGTTATCAAGTGGGAGTTATAAGGTCATAAAACACATTGCTTCAATTTACACTACATCTGCATCAATTTGGTATGGACAAGTAGAAAACAGACAACATTTTGTGGCACACAACTCTATAAGTTCAAGTATCATTATAACACCACACACTGAATCATACTGTGGGGTTTCTGAATCATTACATTTATGGAACTAATTAAAATTAAGAATATATTTTTTAAGTCTTTTCAAGTGAAGCCTAGAACTTATTGATGTATTGCACATTATCTTGAGAGTCTGGGCCTAGCTTTGCTAGCTTGTTTGTGTTCTGCTATTTTCTCTTATGGCTAGATTTGTCAGTGTCATATCAAACATTTTGTTCCCAGACTTGACACTGGCCATTCTCTTGTGAGATTTGCTTTCTTTTAATCTGAAATTGTATTAAGATGCTATGATTCTGATGCTGTGGACTGTTCTTGAATTCTGAGTTACCATTTGGTTTCAAATATTTTTTGGAGAGTAGAAACAAAAATATATTTCAGGAAAAGACTCAAGACACTAGCAATATCTACTTCTGTTTTGATGCTACATGATTTTTCCCTTAGTACTGAATCTTCTATCCATATCAACTTTCTCCCACTCACATTCTCAGGACTTAGTAAAACACAATTATCA
>PVIR01037845.1:0-14863 GCA_004026965.1 Petromus typicus
GAGGAAAAGGAAAGTTAGAAGGTGTAGCAGGTAATATTTTCCCAAAGTAACCACAACAATGTTTCTGCTCCCACATTCTCTTTAACACCTTGTCCCTTCTCTGATCCAGAGGTGGTGTTCATGTTCTCATCTTTTGTGTCCAGGTGGGGCTTCCACTAAGAGGGACACGGGGCTTTTGAGCCACTGAAATATGACAACTGCAACTCACATGTGAAATCATGATTTTATATAATTGTGACTAATTTGAATTTAAAAATAAAGGAGTGTAAAATATTTTATTGCTTTGGTGGGACAAAATTCAAATTCACTACTGAAAATTTGGCACTTAAAAACAGAGAATCAAATGCCTGAATTAAGAGGTACTGCAATTTAAAAGCATACGACAGACTTCTAGACTTCAAAACAATAGGAAATAGGGATGTAAACTATTTACTTAATCATTTTCTATTGATTAAATATTAAAATGGTGTTTTGAATCCTTTAAGTTAAATAAAATATATTACTAAAGTTAATCACATATTTCTTTTGATATTTTTAGCGTGACCTCTAGGAAGCCTGAAATCACCATGCGTGGCATGCTTCTCTTCCATTTGAACAACGCTCAGGTGCTCTTCCGTTGGTTGTCTTGGACGTGCTCCTGTGAGTCTCCAGTCACCGTAGAGAAGTTCGATGGCCCTGAAGCTCCGTCCTGCAGAGACCACATGCTGCCCCAGCTACTTCGAATTTTCCAACTCACACAGCAGACATGAAAGTGGGAAAACTTTGAAGTGATTCCAGGCCCTGCTGGCATAGAATGGACTGAGGATGGGCTGAACCTGCTGAGGCCTTCTCATGCTCAAAGTTCATAAGCAAAATAAATGGTACTATGTGCTGTGAAATACGGGAGAAGAGAGAAGGAGTTTGTTTCATGGCACTAGACAACCAGAACCGAGGGACTCATGCCAGAAACAGGGAACAAAAACAAAAGCTAAAGACTAAAACTAGAATTCCTCTCCCTTAAAGAGCTAAAAATACATATTTTGTTAATAAAGCATAAAGAAAGTGCTACGAAACAGACGCTGTCACAGAACAAGAAGATTTTTTTAAATTAAGGAGATGATAGCTGAAGGAAAAGTCACTAGGAAAGTGAAGTGAGAGAAATTCTAAAACAGAATAAAAGTAGAGAAACGCTGACTGAGTAGCTTTGAGGACAACTGGGATGAGATGGCATCAGGAGTCGGGGAGGAATAATCCGAGCCTCCCTCTGCTGGACAAGATCCATCCCCCTCTCACTCCTCAGCCATCTGAGACCACAGCGGCAATTTCTGACTCTGCTAAACAGCCTTGTATAGAGACCCTACCGCTCTGGAAGATCTCACTGTGAGCCTTGGAGCTCAGCCTGCAACTCTTCATTCCTGCTTTTTCACTAAACACTTCCTGGACCCTCTGCTGCTCAGCAGGCTACTCTGATGAGGAGAGAGAAGGCACAGGACTCCTTGGATCTTGTTGGGAAATCCTGTGGATGGGACAGTAGAGTCATCCTGAACTCTAACCCATGCTCGGCTCTCTTCACGGAAGCGCCAGCTGAACCTCATCCTTGCTCCTTAGTTACCCCTGAAGCAAACCTTTCATTGAATTGGCTTCACAACTGCAGCCTCTCCACAGGCTCTTCAGGGAACAGTGTGATTTGAAGAGCAATCACCAGTCATTCAGGGGACTCCACCCAAGTCCATGCACAAACATGGTGGCAGGAACACCAAGTATTTGAGGCTTTGGCGCAATTTTGCCAAGAACAATTTAGAACCGCCATTGCCACTCTGGCTGACTTAGGCTCTGAGTAAGTCAATCCATTTGCATGGCACTGTAGAACCAAATAGTTCAAAATAGCCAAATATTCAATGACCAGCATTTTTTACTGGTAATACAGAGGTTTACAAAACACAGGAAAATTCTGAAGTTGCTTCCTTTAAGAACTCCTTAAGGAAATCTAGTAAAAACTTAGATCTAAAGTCTAAACTTAGAACTCTCTGCCTCACCCTCTCCTGACAGTTAACAGCACACTGGTCCCATTTGGTCCCTGAATCCAATTTCTCCTTCCCTCTTGCTTAGCTCTTCCTCCTGCATCTTCACCAGACCCTCTTTCCTTTCCTCCATAACTTCTTTGTAAACTCTCCCCTCACTGGACAACAGATCCTCACAATGCTTTTTAAGTATGAATATCACTTCAAGGTCAATGGATTTATAGCCACAACTCAAGACTAGCTCTGCATAAGCAGCTAAGGACTTCTCAAACCCTAGCAATGGAAGACAAAAATTCACCAAAAATTAAGGATTGTCTTTAGGATTTTTTTTTTTTTTTTGCCTCTATCAGTTCATTTGACTATCAAAACAGTGTCAAATAGCTGAATAAAATTTGGTTGTTGGGCCAGGGCTTTAGCTCTGTGGTTCTGGAGCCTGTCTTGCAAGCACAAGGGCCCAGCTTCCATCTCCAGGAACCACATACAACAATTTCAGGTGTGGAGACTCATGCACACCAGCAATCAGAACCACATACCACACTTCCAGGCATGGTGACTCACTCCTGTTAATCCCAGCACTTGGGAGGCAGAGGCAGGAGGATTACTGTGAGTTCAAGGCTGAGCTCAAGGCCAGCCTGAACTACAAAAAAGCAAGACCCTGTCTCAAAAAAAACAAAAAAATGGTCATGGATAGATGTTGAAAAAGGATAAGCATGAGAAAAGATCTTTTAGTAGCTCTCTAAAATCTTTCATGTCAAAACTGACTAAAAGACTAAAGCTAGACCTAGCTCTTTCACTGTGTACCAAGCTAAAATCAAAGTGGATAAGAGACCTAAATATTAAAACAGACACTCTGAACCTGCTGCAAAACAGGTTAGGTAAAACTCTTGAAGATATTGGCTTAGGGAAAGACTACTTGAACAAAACCTCTATAGCACAGGAATTGGCAGAAGAAATCAACAAATGGGACCTTATTCTTTTAAAAAGCTTCTGCACAGCAAAGGAAATCACCGACAGATCGAAAAGGCAACCAGCAATGTGGGAAAAAATCTTTACCAGCTGTTCCTCAGACAAAGGACTACTAGCTAGAATACATAAAGAGCTTGGAAAAAAATCAGCCCACTCAAATTTAATGACCCAATTCAAAAATGGGCATCTGAAGTGAACAGATACTTTTCAGAGGAAGAAGAGCAACTAAGAAGTATATGAAGAAATGCTCAACATCATTAGTCCTTCGAGAGATGCAGATGAAAACAATACTGAGATTTCATCTAACTCCACCAAGAGTGGCTGCCATTTCAGAATTAGCCAGCAACTAATGTTGGTGAGGCTGCAGAGAAAAGGGAACCCTTCTCCACTGCTGGTGGGACTGTAGATTCATACAACCTTTATGGAGATCAGTGTGGAGATTCCTCAAAAAACTAGGATTGGAGGTCCCATTTGACCTGGACATCGCTCTGCTAGGTATATACACAAAGGAATTAAAAGATTCATTTCACAGCGACATATGTGCACCCATATTTATAGCAGCCCAATTTGTGATTGCTAAGTCTTGGAAACAACCAGAATGTCCATCAACTGGAGACTGGATCAAGATGTGGTTCTTTTATAGAATGGAATGTTACTCTGCCATTAAAAATGATAAGATTGAGTCATTCATACTCAAATGGATGTATCTTGAGGACATCCTCATAAGTGAAATGAACAGGTCACAGATGTGTAAATATCGTATCTTTTCTCTAGTATGAGAAAATTAAGTTGTAAATGAGTTGTAGTATGTATAGTTGATACTGTGAAGTAGAAAATATTTAAAAAGAAAGAGTGTAAGGGTAAATAACAAGGAGAAAACAAATGTGGTAATAATAAAGAAAAAAGAAAACAAAAATTGTATATATAGGGGGTGGGATTGCAGGGCAGGGGAAAACAGAAAAAAATAAGAATCAAGCCATGTCATATTCTGGTACAAACTCTCAATGCTGAATGCGATGATGATGTGTATTCATAATGTACCAATAAAGACAAAAATTAAAAAAAAAAAAAACTGACTGGCTGAAAATCCAATCCTATAAACTGGGGAAAAGCTAAACCACCTCAGTCTCACAGACACTTTCCCTCTTCCCTTCTAAGAATTACACTAATTTCCACGTGATCATACTATGATTGCCTTAACGACTGTTTGTGGTCTTATATCAGGGTGCATCTCTTAGAAAGAAGGCCACTGTCTACTACCGTTAAATACAAATACTGCCATGCAATTTGAAGGTACCGTCCTATTGGATTCAGGATTCTTAAGACATCGATCACTCACACCCTGGGCCTCTATACTGGCAGGAGATCTATAACTGAACCCCACAGGATTCTCCTAAAGCAAATGGATCACACTGGGCACAGCTCCCCTGAGAATGTCAAACCAGACAGCAGATAAGTTAGACAAGGACAGCCGCTTTTGCCCACAACCTCTAGACCCAGGCCCTAGGAGCCACAGACTGCTGTATCCTCACTTGACTCATTCTCATCTTTCTCCTCATGACTGTCATTTCCCTTATTTGCTAGCTTGCCACGTTGCTAAAATGAGATTCTTAAAATTCCTTTCTCTAAGCGTGTTATTCCAGATGCCAGAAATTAAACCTTGGTAAATCAAGACAAAGAACAAAATGTTAGGCACATCTACTGCTGTCAAACTTCTCTTCTCCCTCCGCTGGAGTTGGGGATCTTCCAGCTGAACCTAGGTGGGGCAGGTCTTGACTTAGAAGCACTACCCTGTCTTCTGGGAATTCTGTTGATGTGATGTCTCTGCAGGTACTCGCTGCACTTGCTCCAGAGCTGTAAATGCTGCTTGTGCAGAATAGTCACCTACTCACTCAAAGATGACTGAAATTTGACGACAAAGGCAAAAATCCCATGAAAATGCAGAGAGGCTGCAACTGACGTGAGTTATACCACTGGGAGTGAACAAATCACACTCCAGTCCAATGGTGAGACTTGGTCTCCATCCCTTCTAAGTCAAAGCCAGATTTCCTGTCTAATGAATGGTAGACCATAGAACAATCCCTCCTGTTCTGAGAATTATTTTTGGCCAAATGTTACCAAAATTAGCTGAGCACTGGATGACCTCTCTCACTGAACCTATACAAAAGCTTTGCCCTTCGCTGAGGCAGAGTGCTCTCTCAGGGTCTTCTCCTGCTTTAGCATTCTCAGTCAAAGGCGTTTACTGGTGTTCTGGTTGATTTCCTTCTACACCAGCTGTGGTTTCAGTGGGTAGCAATTTTGTGCCCAATATAGACAAAGAATGCAAGAGGATTGTTAAAAATTAAAAACTGCCATTGTGTTATGGTAGTGAGATCGTTAAGGACTGCTTCTTCTTCCCCAAGGTCTCTCTACAATAGTTAGATTTTCTTAATAGTGTTTATATCTCCTGACATAAAAGCAAGGGTTGCAGTTCTCAATTCCTACACAAGAATAGCCGATTTGTAAAAAGGACTCCTAAGAAAAATCTTTAAAATAGCAGTATCTTCCAGGAAGATACTTGAGATACACTGTGAATCGTCCAAGATATTAGTTTCTTTAAACTTTTCCTGTACTTAAAAAAATAGTACCCCATTTCCTCAGTATAGATGTTAGTGTTTGGTTTAGCAATGACCAATGACTCAAAAAGCTTTGATGACCTGCCCCTTCTTGCTCATCAAAATGCCACACTAGCAGCACCTGATCCCGACCAAGAGAGGCGTCTACAGCTAAAAATGTCTTCATAATGGGAGTAGAGAGAAAGGAGGGAAAAACAGGGGTAATTTTTTCCCAATATGTTTGTCGTTATTATAGGTTATATATACGGAAGGAAAGTTAATTAAGCTTTAAAAAAATCCATCACACATCAATGGCTGCATTTTAATGAGTACAAAAAGTTGAGGTGTTTACTACCAATTAAAGTGGTTTTTAAATAAGCATTAATTAACACAGAAATTCAGAAGAAAGTTATACCTTGTCAAAGAAAGGCCAGTGCAGGCTATGCCCACTTCTGCTCCCATTCATATTCAGATAGTAATTACCACCAACCCTATATTTTCCATAATAATGAGGAGATGCTGTCGTGTCTGTCAAACAACAACACACACACAAAAGTGCTGGAATTAGAAATTCTCAACCTAAAGTAAACTTTTCAGATTTTTTTCCTTCTGGGTTTTTCCCTCATCCCTGTCAGAGTTATTCAGAGAGGTTGGCTGGATGGTAAGGGGGAGTTTCTTTCTTTTTCTCCCCTCTATAGGGAACACTGTGGGAACCCCCAGAGGAGGGAGAGGTGTCACCCAAGTCCACATGGTCAAGTCAGAACAATTACTCCGTTGCAATCTGAGAGTGCCTGTGGTTCTTCTTTTGTTTCTGAATAATTATATTAATTGCATAATCTACCTCCTACCACAGGACTTCCTTTCAGGAAATTATAGTCTAAGGAGGAAAAAGATACAAAATCTCCAAACTCACATTTAGTTGATGGATGATGTCTCATCTTTGATGAAAAGCAATGGGGGACATTCTTTTGGGGGAATTTTGAGGGGACCTATGAAGATGCCTTGGGAGTGGGATAGGAAAGAGCTTGTCAAGTAACTCAAAGCAACAGGTTCAAGAGATGGTCCTCACCTTAGAAATTAGACACTGGATTTTCCATTTGTTGTTTTGTTTTGTTTTGTTTTGTTTTGTTGGGGTTTTTGTTGTTGTTGTTTGTAGTTTTTTGTACTGGAGATTACATTCATAGCCTTTCTAAAAATTTTTATTTTGAGGGCTGGGGATTCAGCTCAGTGGTTCCGGCACCTGTTTTACAAGTGCAAGGGCCCAGGCTCTGTTCCAGGTAACCACATACAACAGTGCTGGGGGTTTGGCCACCAGCAATCAGTACCACATACCACAGTGCCAGGCGTGGTGGCTCATGCCTGTAATCCCAGCACTCGGGAGGCAGAGGCAGGAGGATTGCTCTGAGTCTGAAGCTGAGCTCAGGGCCAGCTTGAACTACAAAGCGAGACTGTGTCTCAAAAAAAAAAAAATTACTTTGAGATGAGTCTTCTGAGTCTCTAAATTTCCCAAGCTGACCTCAAACTTGTGATCCTCCTGCCTCAGCCTCAGAAAGTGCTGGGATTGCAGGCCTGAGCCACTAGCTAGTACTGGATTTTCTACTAATGACCTTTTTCTGATCAAGTTGATCAATAAACCAACATATGAGTCTCCCAATAAAAATGGAAAGATACAGTTATTCCTGTTCTAGGGCTTAGAAATTGTGAGCTCCCCACCCAGGAGATCTTCCCAATAACAACATGTTTTGAGTTGTGAATCTGAAGCCTTCCCAGTGAGCACCAAGGTGCACCAGCAAAGCAGACAGTGCGGGAGAGTTCTGTGTAAGGAATCCTCTCTGTCAGAGCCCTGGTAGATTCTGCCCTGGTAGCTTCAGAATTTCTATTTACGATAAATTTAGGAAGCAGTCTACTTGGAAGAAGCTTAAAGAACTGACTCTGGAAGTCACATTTCATGACAAAAGTGCCAGTTGTACTTAGGTTAAGTGTTTCTTGGAGTGGCCTGGGGGCTGATGTCAGGCAGAAGAGGGGGTAAGACTCTATTCTTCAATGTGGATTACTGAGGAGTGAGGGGTGGCCCAGGCTAACTTAGCTTTGCCTCATATGCAATGCTAGCAGGAGGGGACAAGAATAGTGATCATATGTTTATTAAAAGAATTACAGGGATCCAGGGTTTAGCTCAAGTTTACCTACCTTGGAAGCACAAGGGCCCGAGTTTAATCCCCAGTACCACCACCAAAAAAAAAGACAAATGATTTTTAGTGTCATGTCAAAGATAGTAAGTGCATAAGCCAAGCATGGTGATGCACATTTATAATCCCAGTATGCTGGGAGGCTGCAACAGGAGGCCTGCAAGTTCAAGCATAGCCTGAGAAACTTAGTGAGACCTTGTCTCATAAAAAAAAAAAAAAAAAAAAGATTGGGTATTCAGTCCTCAGTACTCCATATATGCACATGCACATACATGTACATACACACACACACAAAGATAGTAAGCGTACGCATGAGTTTGGGGTTTGCTCTTTATACACCCACTGGCCTCCCTCTGCTTCCATTACCAGTGACCAGGTTCTTAATTTGGACTGATCTACTTGCATACTTGAGACTGAGAATGGGCCAGAAAAAAAGTCTGAAAAAGCAATACCAAGGAATTAAGCTTATAAAGTATATTGATCACTTTTGCACTGTTGGGGTGAAAAGCTGACATACACAACTTAAGATACATTTATTTGGCTCATGTTTCAGAGGTCTCAGTCCATGGTCAGTTGGCTCCAAGGCATGGTAGCATGGAGGAAGGGTGTGGCAGAGGAAAGCGGCTCACTTCGAGGCATCCAGGAAGCAGAGGGGAAAGAAAAGAAGCAGAGAGCAACATCCAGGTCCCCAGGGCCCTACTCCATGACCACCGGGCATCCCCATAAGTGTGTTTTCCTAATCCACCAGGAATATCTCAGGCCAATCAAGCTGATGATCAAACTTAACCATCACAATAAGCGAACAGGCTTCCTTGTCTCCTCAGAGGTGGAGAGACTGAAAACCAAGGTGTGGAGAGATGTGAGAGGCCCAGGCTCCCAGAGGAAACACAGAACAGAACACCTTGCTGTCTACTTGCAGGGAGCCCTTCTGATGGTATCACTGTTTGCTGTTGGCATCACTATGGCCCTATCTGATTCTGTGTAGAGGGAGGAGCAGTCTTCTGAGAACAGATTGGTGCTAAGGTGCACCTTAACATAGAAGAGAACAGTGAAAATCTCGTAGCTTTGCAAGTCCCGGAAGTAGGAAGATCCTCCATCAACCATCCCAGAGCCTGGGCCTTGGCTTCTTATTCCTTTCTCTGTCATGGCCCTTGTGGGTCGTGTCTGGGCACAGCTGAAGTATGTACAGAATGGTACTGCTTTTTGGAAAGGTGTGTTTCCCATTGGAGCAGACGTGGGAGACATGCCTCCTTGGTCAAAGCTGGCAAATGAAGTGTCCCTTTTTCTGGAACCCCTCAGTTATATCACACCCATTGTCTTACTTTATTAAAATGGAAAGAATTCTCCGCGATGTGAGTCACATTCTTCCATTTATCAGAATTGGGATAGATGGTGCCTTTCCACTCAATTTGGACAATGAAATGAGTTTCATTTTTATTTATGGGCTTCATAAATCCGTTTCACTTGCTGCTTTTCATGCCCCAGTTCCATGCTGTTGTATTGGGATTTCCCAGCCTGCCAGGCAATTAAACCAAAAACTCAGGGAAGAAATTTTTTTCTTTAGAAAACTCTTTCAAATTCAAAATATACATAAATCATCACCATTTCAGGTCCAATATAGTTAAGGGTTAGGAGCTTTAAGTTTTCTTTTTGAGCACCCAGCTCCCAGATTAATTCTTTTGATGCCACCACCAATCCTTGGTTCAGTTCAAAATTCCAGGATGGAAAACAGTTTCCAGACCTGGTGCCAGGCCCTTGCAAAGACAGCACAGCGGCCGTGCGGCTGATGGGACAGAAGCAGCAGGGACCTCACGCACTCGGTCACTGGTTTACAGCGGCGGGAGAGCGGGAAACATTGGGTCAGAGCTATATGAGCTCCACGTTCTACAGCAGATGAGAAAACAGACCACGACCCCCAAACCAGCCCGATCAAAAACGCAGACCTCCCCTCTACAGGAATGGTGGAGAGAGGCAACCCCAGTGGGGAGGGCTGAGTTCTCTACCCACCAGGCCGGAAGTTCCCACTGATGTGCAAAATACAGCAGCTTCTGCCTGATAAGGCTGCACCCAGTAGGGTTCCAGAGATCGGATCCAACCACGGGCGACTTTGAACTGGCCTCAGGCATAGCTCAGTCCGGTCACACAACAATCTAAGGAACAAAACTCAATAAAATAGTCTTGAGACCTTAACTCAGTTATCTGAAACTTGTGAAGGCTGAGACACAAGCCAAGCTGAAATTTGATGATGTCTCTGATTCAAGGGCATCTTTTCTCTCTTCCTCTGCTCTGTGTCTTTCTATCTGTCTGTCTGTCTATCTATTTCAGCTAGTGGAAGTGAGGAACAAATGTTTCTCCCAGGCTGGAAGCTACTTAAGGTCAAGAACCCAGTGGAAAAAAGGGTAAATGTTGAAGTCTGCTCTTCCCAGACCATCAGCTGCTCAAGATCAGAATTCAGATGGCTTCCTCTGAGTGTCTGGTCCATAGTGGGTGCTGCTCTTTCACTAGGAAAGTGCATATAAGGTGACCTGGCTCTTCACTGTCACACCACTGATGATGAGGGGTCCCCGGACACTCGCACTGACTGGGATAGGGACCCTTCCTCCCAGTGCGGAGCTCAGGAAGATGAGCTAGAAAGGAAGAGTGTGTACGTGTGTGTACAGCATGGTGTTGACACAGCTGACACAAGTGTTTCGGTCCAGCTGGCAGGGATCTCCCTCGAGTGGAGATGGGTGGATCAGAATGTGATGAGAATGTCACCAACTATTAGGATCAGCCCTCTCCCTCCTGGCTTCAAAGGTACTTGCCTAGCAGGGAGAGAACAGCGCTAACATGAGTTCTACTCTGCTTCATTTAGCAGTTACTATTACTATGAAAAATGAATCGACACCACCCTGATTTGCATCAGAACCAGAGGAACTGTAAGAGTGAAGCTTTATATACCCATTCAAGAAAAATCTAGAGCCCACACTGTGCTCTGCAAGGCTCCAGTCTTGTGGAACTTCCTGCCTCAGCTGCCGGCCAGCCCTGCTAACATTCCTCACTCTACATAAGTCTCAGGAAGTGCCCAATTCTACAGGGACACTGTACGCAAAGATGGGCAACAGAAATATTAGCAAGAATAGCATGCTCTCTGTCCCACTGTACAGTAACACAGCCCTGAAATAAAATTCCTCAGAGAACGATATGGCATTAAAAAAAAAATCCCCATCCCGAGAAACACTCAGTGGAGACAAGCTTGACCCAAAGAGGCCATGTCATAAAGTTATGCCGCTGGACTCCACAAGGGCTCAACAGGTGCCTTTCCCATCTCGGGCATCACAGATTTTGTATTTGCTGGCCAGCTGTGGCGAGAACCCGGAAGAAAGGTGGCAGAGGGAAATAAACAGTACTGTGATCAAAATATGTTTAAATCTTAACACCCACTGCCATTAGACCCCCTCAATAGTCCTCTCCCTTGTTTCACATACTCACACCTCTAGGAGGCATGATTAAAGAGTATGTTGAATGTCTACATTTTAGAATTTTATTACAGTAGAAGACCATGGCCATCCACTCAGACACCCTCCTCACTGCACACGCATTGACCCCTCTTCGCCACTTCTGAGGCCGCTCAGCAAGTGCTCTTTCAGGTCTTCGTTGGTGCCATCGTGGCTGCCTCGAAGCCCTGAATCAAGTCAAATGTTTTGGACCAGGCTGGACACACTTTTCAGAGCAGTATGGCTCTGGAGAAGAGCTGAAAGCTGCGTAGTGCCAGATGCAGTGGATAGGATGAATGAGGGCACCGGAATGTTTCTCCCAGCCCACCTTTCTACTGGGTGACTCTCAGCAGCAGCAGCATTCATAGGTCTCTATCACACCTGGCGAAGACATTCACAGAAGAGGACTTTCAGAACTGCTCCTGAAAGTGGAGACTCCAACTCTGCACCTCATCACATTCGGTATTAACTCCAATTTAGGGATTTTGTGGGAGCACCATCATTGAGAACATAGCACTTCATATTACAGCAAATTTCAGAATGGCTATGCTTATATCACCACCCACATGATCTCCAGAGAGCTCCAAGTGTTTTCTCATATGCTCTGCTTTTCTCCATTTTGACCCACGCTGCCAGCACATAGCCACTGCATACTAGTTGGGATTCTCTCCTCTTAGTCCTCCAGTACACACAGCTGTATCACAGCTATTCTTCAGCTTTTATGTCGGGGTCTTTCTCCTTACTCTCAGTTGCCTGTAATGCATTCACTGCCAGATTTCTGGGTGAGAGTTCGTGGGGACTGTTACAAAGTGAATGTATGTGATCTCCTCCAGCTCGTGTTGAAAGCCACCCCAGTGTGAGGGCGTTAGGAAATGGGGCTCTGGGAGTGATTTGGGGTTGATGAGGTCTTGATGGTGGAGCTCCATGAGTGGGATCAGTGCCCTTCTGAGAGTCACAAGAGCACTTGCTTCCTCTGCTCTTCCCCTCCTGAGCAAACAGGAAGCACCTCTATACAACCCGGAAGAGGATCTGCCTGAGAATCCAGCCCTCTTGGCACCCTGATCTCAGACTTCTGGACTTCAGCATGGGGAGAAATAAATTTCATTGTTTATAAGATGCGTAGTTCATGTCATCTGGTACAGCAGCCCAAATAAAACTGGAAAAATACTCCCTAAGTTCTTGCACGTGTGCCCTTTCTACTTAAAAGCCAGTTTTGCTGGATATAAAATCCTGGCCTTTTTTAAATAGTTGCATTTTTCAAAAAATCCTCAATAGGTGCTACTGTTGACAATTTTAACGAAAGACTTTGCCCCTTACGAGCCACGCAAAACTCTCTTTTCTGTGGGGGCCACACTGCCAACATGCCACAAATGCAGTGTGCTCTTTCCATGTGCAGTTTCATCTTTTCTTTTTATTTCCAGGGCTTTTTTTTTTTTTTTTTTTTTATTAGCTTACTTCCCTTGCTTTGGTTTTCTTTGTGATCTTACTAACCACATGTTCTTTTACCTACCCCCGTTATTGGCACTTTTTCCAGAATCCTACCTCTCTTTAAATTTTCCTAATCAATTATTTCTGTTAAGAGACTCTCATTTTTCTTCACTCTTTGGGCCCCTCAAATTTAGTCATTTCTGAAATAATTTTTCTTTATTTTTCAATCTTTCCTGAGTCTTCTCATTTCTAAGTAATCTAGTTATGATGTTTCATGTCTGGTTTTCTTAATATCCTTCAGCCAATCTTGAAACAATAATTTTGATGTTTTTGTAAGCACATCCTTTAGAATGCTTTCAGTGTATGCAGTAATATTATTCATTCTTAATTCTGTGTCTTTTTATATCTCAGACTTGATACTGACTTTTTTTTTTTTTTTTAGGATTTTTTTTTTTTTTGAGACAGGGTCTCGCTTTGTGGTTCAGGCTGGCCCTGAGCTCAGCCTCAAACTCACATCACAGCAATCCTCCTGCCTCTGCCTCCCGAGCGCTGGGATTACAGGCATGAGCCACCACGCCCGGCACTGCGGTATGCGGCACTGGTTGCTGCTGGGTGTGGGTCTCCACACCCAGTATTGTTATGTGGTTACCGGGGAATCGAACCCAGGCCCTTGCGCTTGCAAGACAGGCGCCAGAACCACTGAGCTAACTCCCCGGCCCCATGATACTGACTTTTTTTTCTGTTGCATATTTTTGTGTGACAGTTTTCCTAAACTATGAGAATTAAGTTAAATTTTTTTTAAAGTTTCTAACTTCACAGAGCTCCCTCTTCTGTTGTTTTTTGTGAAGTGTTTGAAAAAGAGAAATAGGACATTCTGCTGCCTAAGATCTCTGACCACTCTTTCCTTCATGTTCTCTGGACTTTCCTCTTCTGGTCCTTGTCCTGCTCACTTTTGATTTTGTTCCCAGCAGTTTCTCCTTCCTTTCGTGGAAGGCCCTGGTGTAGAAGGCAGTTCCAGCTGGTCAGTTTCAGGAACCCCGAGCCCACACCCCCTTTGAGTCCTCTTATCCTGAGCTGTTGCATTCACTCGGTGTCAGATCAGGGCGTGTGTCCTTCGCCAGCGAGTGTCCAAGGCCAGCTGGTGACTTGGAGGGTCTCCTGTCCTAGGGGCTGGTCTGCCGTAACACTTGCTCCTTTCTGTCTCTTGTGTACCATGCAGTCTTTGGCTACTCGCATTTCATCTCCAACTACTTCTGTAATGGGACTTATGGTATCTTGTTACCTTGGGGTTTGTACGGTTTCTGTAAATGTTCACTACAAATTTTTGATCCTGGTATTCAGTTGTTGTGTAGATCATTTTGGGGACTTTACATGTGGGCCATATGCTGTTGTCACTTCTTTCTTCCAAGGACTATTACCTTTAAATTCAAGTTAATTTTTGCTTCCCCTTGATTCCTTCCCTTTGTGAGTCACGGGTGTCCATTTTGCAAAGAAGCCCTGTATTACATGTAGTGTGAGTGTTTGAGAAGAGAAATATGTGGACAGGGGGCCAGGGATGTGGAGAGGTTACTAATTAGGGATTGAGAAAAGTGGAAGACGCAGTCCCTGCTCTTAGGAGTTTACATCAAAGAGGCCAGGACACCTGTGCCTTGTGAGGTAGAGCTGCAACACCGCCTCCAGCGCCAGTGCTTACTAGCTTACGGGGCAGACTGTCGTGGGTCACCTTCCCGGGACCTCAGTGTCTCCATCTGCATAACCCAGTGCGTCTCACGTGCTCTGATTGATCACCACCCGAGGAGGCAAGCCCTAGCAGAAGCCTTTGTGCTCTGGTCAGCGCTGACCTGCGCCCTTCTCCTCCTCTGGCCTCTGCCCTTCCGTGCTGGGGACAATGCAAGCTCCACACATTCCAAGCACCCACTGCTGCACCTTGAGGAAAGCAGCTAAAACCCTATTGTGTGACAATTAACTTAAAAGGCTCCTCGGCCTCGACAATGACGACAGAAGTCAGCGTGCCCATGGAGAAGGGCCAGCGTCCAGAAGAACCCTTCGCACTGAAGAAGTGGCCTTCCCTTCAAAAGTCAACCATCAGAAGATGAGCGAGGGCTGAGTCTTTAAAATGCATTTTTTATTATTCAGCCTTCAGCAGAAATGTCACCTTTCTAAAGCAAGCTGTTAGCATGCACTCCCCGTGCCAAACAGGCGCCTCTGAGGAG